>CM065923.1:8339954-8436500 GCA_033439105.1 Magallana nippona
CTTTATTGAACTCATCGGGGGGGGGGGGGGGGGGGGGGGGGGGGGGGGGGGGGGGGGGGGGGGGGGGGGGGCTTTTTTCTCGCAGCAAACATTTTTCTTAAATTTACACATAAAAAGTTGATTTAAAATGGATAATTCCCCCCCCCCCCCCTCCCACTTTTTTGGAAGTATGTAAAAAAAATGAAACAAAAAATAAAGAAATTAAGAGTGAAACTGAAGTTAGGTATACTACGCTACCCCCCCCCCCTCCCCAAACAGATTAGGATTTTCATGATTTTTTTTATGCTTGTCAAGATTTTTTGGATGAGCCCCCCCCCCCCACCCCCACTTTCAAAAACTATGCTACGTGCCTGCTTGGTCTTGGCACTTTGTGGAAAGGCAACATTTGCCGGTGTACTATCCAACGGTAATGTATATGTTGAGTAACACCACGGTAAACTGCACGCCTGGGCGTAGTACAAGTTTACATGAGCACGGTCTATCAGCGGTGATTGGCAGGCATAATTAACAACTGCTGTATAATTTTGTAGACAAAAGACCAGAGATATCTTCATTTCAACGTCAAGGTTACATTCCAGAAAAATGGGTCTAACATCAACGTTTGCTTGGATCATTTATGTAAAACGAACGAGTTTCATTCAGTTGTGGTTGAATCCGCAGTGACGTCATCGCCCCGAGCGGTATACTTATACGTCAGAAGCAACGTTTCGCTTCAATTCTGCTAACGATGATGAAACGCCTATATATGATGAAAAAATGGAGAAGTGTGGACAGAACTTTAGAATACAATGTTTTTGAAAAGTTTCTGTGATGGTAGCGACGTCTGATTGTTAATTTGTACCATTTCTTCAATATATAAATCTTTCATGCATGCAGTCAAAATGGAAGAGTTGTTTATTACACCCATGATAAGATAAAATATTTAATAATATACACTCATGGTTATGTTCTATACTTACGTATAAGGTATTGACCCCCGTTGAAGTGGCAGAACAGGCGATCTTTTGATAAAGTCCGGAAACTCGGGGACGGATTTTGTGGGCATTTAGTTACGAGGGGGAATTTCGAGAGAACAAAGCTCCCGGATCGCTATTTTGATACACATCCTTTATTTGACCAGAGTTAAGTATATAACAAATGTTCTACCATATTTTGCATATAAACCGACATTTGAACCTTGTCTCCTAGTTAATTATTTTTAAAAAATCGCTGTGGTTTTAAACGGGTTGCTCAGTATAACACACTGATGCTATTGCTTTGCAATACAGAACAAAACACAACCACCAAAGACTGAGAGAATTTAATTTTTAATATTTACTTCTAACTTTCAAACATTTTCACAATTGTCCTTAAAAAATGAGTACGGTATATAACTTGTTATTATTTTCGATTAATACGCTACACAGAAGGAACAGCCAATTTTCCATATATGTGAAGGTTGCCGTGGTAATTACAGTCTACTTGGAAGGTTGGTGTCAGTCCGTGGCTTTGGTTTCTATCGATCAAGAAATAATCCACGCAAATAAGCAACAAATGTATAAAGAAGACATAGATGAACGGTGTTAAAATTATTAATCATATAGTTACTTAAACTAAAGTTGACATTTTAAAAGCTGAACAATGCATCTATGACAGTTATTGAAAATTAGAAAAATGCTTATATTCTTACGCCGACACTAGGTCGTGCTGTGGATTGCATAGATTTTCTGTCCAGTAATGCATGTGTGAATATTACAATGAATTTTGGTAAGAAATAGAGGGAAACATACTTATTTGATGTAAATATATCTTATGAAGTCCAGGTGTGTTCATAAGGCTTCTGATAAAAAGGAATAATTTCAACGAATTTTTTCCACGTAAGAACATACATATTCCTTGAATACTTTAAAAGGCATTATTTAGCAGTGTTCATCTTATTAAATGACATCGTTTATCAAATTGCTAAATTTGTAATGTGTTGTCTTACACTTTTGAGGTTGACCATGCGTGGTAACTGCATGGACTATTTCGTGATCAATTGAAGCTTAGCTACATTGAGAGTACGGACTGCATAAACGTCAGACTTCCAAATAGTGAGTCTATATATGGAGGAATTTGCTGTTTCTTCTATGCAACGTACAGATGATACCGACTATAACCATAATCAACGTCCTTTTATTCACTTTATCAACTGAAGAAAGAAAGCATCTTCTTGTTTACATAATATATAGTTGACAATCTTTACAGTCAAATTAATTGGATTCAAAGGACGCCAGCCTGTCTGAATAAGTTCACCAAATACTTCTATTGTAAATCTGGTTGAAATATATTTTTATACTTTTCCGTAAACAACACTGAACAATAAGAAATCGAATTTTATTCATGTATTGATTTGTTAGGCTTTTTTAATTATTCATTTGATATTTATCTTTAATTATTATTTCTTTCATTTTTTTTTGTTGTGGTTGTTGAAAAAACAGTCCCTATTTCTTTCTTCATTCGGGGTCAAACCACCCATCAATACAGTTAAAAATGCAATCATCTGCATTTATCTTTTACTCAAACGCATACATACATAAATACAAGTGTTTGATTCTTTAAATGAATTGTAAAAATAAATTCCGTTTCGTGGTCAATAAAGATCTATACAGATCGTTTGCGTCATTCTAAACATTATCAACATGCATTCCTTGACTTATAACACCTACTGTAATGATGAAAAGAAAAGCGTTTTATAATGCTGATACATGTACCGTTAATTAAATTAATAGTGTATTAACATTTTGGCCTAAATAGTATGTGCAAAGACATGCTTAAATAACGTTTATATAAATTACGTCTGATGCACATTCATAGGTACATATTTTCATTTGCAAATATGTTTCCTTATAAGAACCTATAGGATAGCGAAAACTTTCAATTCTGTGTGAACTTTTTTATGACGTCCCAATGGTTATCGCATGTGCTTATAGTTTGACGATTGCAATATTGTAAACGTAAAAACATCGTTATATTAATAGTAAAAATCAGCAATGTTAATAAGTTCACCGGAATAAGAACTTGGTTTGTATCATGATCAAATCCTTTGAGAAGCCCTTCGGGCTTCACAGGATTTGATCACGTGACCAACCAAGTTCATATCCCAGTTAACTTTTCAACTTGCTATTTATTTCTTAAATATTGCATGGAAAATTGTATCAGTTTATAAATATATGTGACATAAAAATTTATTTATGTTGAATTAAATCTACAAAGTCAATTGTTTTACTAGGTGATTAGAAAGGAGGCAAAAAGATGCCCCCCCCCCCCCCCCCCCATTTATGAGTTGTTTTTAATCACTTTCATAGTTACGTTTCAAATTACGTTTTGTCATATGCATTTAGTTTTCTTCCATTTCTCAAAACATCAACGACATATAGACCAATTATTTGCTCTTTTCCAAAACACTCCCCACCTAAGTCACTGGCATACCTATACTAAAAAATGGATGCAGATTTCAATTTAGACGAAGAGGGGCTATCGGTTTTTAATTGTTATGTATATAGTTTAAAGAAATATTTTTATTTACCGTATCATCACTAGCCATAACTTTCATAATAAATAGGTTATGCTATTTTCTTTCTAATCAATACATAGTCTTCCTTTTTAGGTTATCGCCTTCGCACATAAAGTTACCATATCAATTAATTTTGAAAGAGTCATAAATATAGGTACAAATACTCAAATTATTATAGATTTTTAATTTATCTACTCCATGTGCAGTGAAAATAATATACATTATACATGTAAAAAAAACCCCAACAACAAACAACCCAAAACACAACAACGCAACAACAACGATAACAACAATGCAACCCAAAAGATATTCAATGAAGAAGTAAGCTTTCGAAGAGTTTTTATAATTTAGCAGACAATATTGAAAAGTGAGGGAATATCATCACTACACATATGCGTACGATATCAATAGGGCAGGTGTGCGTTTGCATAATACCGTTCGCCCAAATATTCTTTTATAAAATGGATAAAAACAAAGCTGATTTTTTTAGACACCAAAAACTGTACAGATATTGTATTTCAGCAGGTAAAATGACTTCCTTACCGAATGACCTTGACAGCATGATACGAAACCGTGGATTAACCGTACGTGGTAGCTTTAGAACAATAATCGACCAATCATTTTACGAGCTTGTTTACTTCTCGAGAAATGTTATAGCATGTAATAGACTGTGTATTGCCTATGGTTTTTAATTGATTTTAAGCTTATTGTGGAGTTTTTATTCATGAGGATATGGTATTATGGAACTTAAACACGTTCAAAATTGATTGTCATGGATGAATTAAAGAAACAACGCAATCGATATGGCTTTTTCATTGGATTTTATACTCATCCGACAGCCTAAACAATACGGCGAAGGTTCAAGGCTAAGTTCTTCTAAATGTGAACAAACAACGGTGGATTTACGATAAATTCTCTTGTAAAGTGTTATAGTACATGTGCTTTTAGTGATTTAAAATGTGATTTTTAAAGGTTTTCTGAAGTTATAAACCCGATATACTTTTACCTTATGTATATGAATGGACGGTGTATATAGATAATACAGTCGCTGTTTGTTTATGACCAGACATGGGATATTTATAGTTTTGCTACGCACCGCGACCAGGGGTCTCGTTCGGACATTTTTCTCAAGACCATTTATTGTTTCTGTCCACTTGTGTTTTTGACATAATTAATGTAAAAGACATTATTTTTGCAAACAGAATAGGGTTTCAACTATACACAGTCTATTATACCTGCAATTCATAAAAAAGGCATTTCTCCAACACTCCCTCTGCACACATGACCATACAATTTTATTTTGACTATATAATGAGCTAAAAATTAATATGGTAAAACTTCAGCAATCAGCATGTGTCTTGCTGTTGGTCATTCTGTGTCAGAGTGTGGCAAAGTATGCAAATCTGGACAGGAAAACCACGAAGTACCCCAACCCAAATGGGAAAGGTAAGATATAGGCAGTCTTGCATAGTTATTGTTCATTGAATGCAGAGGTGGACTTTGTTAAACTATCTTGATTACCTGGCTTGTAGAGCCTGAAGATCACAATTATGATTATTTCACTCCCACATATACAAACTACAAAGAGAGAAAAAAAGTTCTTTGGAAGTCTGCTGTCAATCTGAATAAGGATTGTCTTTAAATCACAAATTTTCATGGACATTGGAACATTTTGGTTTTGGTGTTATATTTTTCTTGTAAATAATTTTTTTTTATTGAATTTGATTCATGGAGGAGAAAGTACATAATGAACCATTAACAGTCTAACATTGGACCAAAGTAATGTTTTCTTTGTGAGGTTATGAATGATGTTCTCACCATTTCTCTTTGTCTGTTGAATTATATGGAGAACTACTCTTGAACTACTTGTAAGGGATGTAGTTAAGTATATATATTTAGAAATAGGAAAGCCATGTTTCAGTGAATACAAAGAAAGAGAGAAGAACAAAGAAATAGTAAACATACATATGTATCTATAGCCCATGTGTATGAAGTAGACTAGAGCTAATGTTATTAACAGAACATACCAAATAATCACATGGATTATGTTTGATTTTTTATGTTTTGAAACAGGGTTGATGGGATTTCATTTCCAGGGCTGTTTTCATTAACATAATATAGCTACTTTCAGTTTCTCTTCCTTTGTTCATCATGAAATGTAATCAGAAATGACTTTTAATACCTATGTATTGTAGATTAAAATTTTTGAAATTATTTTTACAAGCTAAGTTAATGACTGTGCAGTTTTTGAGTAATTTTTTGTTATATGTTGTTGATATGATTCAAGTTTCCAGTTTACCCCCTCTTATTTTTACTTTCTTCGTAGACTTTTCTCACTTTTTTGATTATACATAGTTGGTTTTGGATATTTTAAGAAATATTTGATTTCATTCATGTACAGACAAAATCCATTGAATATGGTGTACAGACAAAAGTCATTATAATGTGCCTCTATATGTTTTCTCTCAGAAAGTGTCAAGTGCAATCTGAGACACAATGTCCTATCACCATGATGACTTTAAAAAATCAGAATTTTTTATAAAAAAAAAAAAAACCAGTTCATGAAAAGCAATTTTTAAGGTGGAAAAGAAGTGCATGTACTTTAGGAGTAAATTCACGTTGAATATAGGACAAGAATTCTGTGGTCAGAGTGCAACCATATAAATAGTGTTAGCATTTCATCTCTCTCAGTGTCGTGTGTAACCTGGCTTACCTTACATGATGACACTTGTGAAATTGAATCATACCTGCACAGGGGGAAAGGAAGATGACATCCAGTGGAGCCATGAATCATTTCCTTTGTTTTGTTTGAGGCTCTTCAACAATGTTTTCAAATGCAACAGAGGGAAAAAGAGCTAGTGTTTAAGATGTAACTTTCATTATTTTGAAAGTGACAAAGCCAGTTGTAATGGGAAGGATAAGGTCATTGTCTTGAAATGCCTTGCCCTTAGTTGACCACACATGATAGCAGCACATGACTCCTCATCAGTACTCAGAAGTCAGTACACAGTATGATGTTGTAATTGCTATGTAACTGGGGAACTGGAGTTCCCCCATTTATTTTACACTCCTAATTGATGTACAATTATATTTGTTGATAATGATAATGAAAGCCATGTGTGCACATGAATTTTTATGAATAAGATGTCTGAAAAAGGTGTATTTATTAAAGTACCAATTCTTGACCCCTCCCCCCCCCCAAAAAAACCCCCCCCAAAAATAGCAAAAAAAAAAACCACCAAAGAAAAAACCTCTCCTAGATTCATAAAAAACCCCACCTTCTCTTTTAGAAAGATAATAATATCTGAATCAATATTGAATCTTCTGGAAGTCATTAAAGGCAATACATATCAAATGTAATTAATTAGTCAGCTCCCAGTATTGTGAGGTTACATGATGAAACAACAATCACATAACAATCTGTATTGGGGAAAAATACACCAGTCTTATGGAATTAAAGATTAACAAGAGCTGACTTTGTTGCTTGCAGTTGGTTTAATGATCAGTTTTAGGGATTGGCAATATTAACGAAGAAAGGGGGAAATTGTTGTTCAAAGAGCATGGAGTTTCATTTAGTGGTTCCCCTACATCCATGACATCTGTGAACTTTTCTTGTTATTTGGCCGTAAAATCTGGCTACTGGTATTTTGATTTCCTTATGACAATCTAACCGATTTCACTAAAACCCTGATTGTCACAAATGATAAAAAAAATAGCTCTTCAGAGTATTTTAATTGTGTGAAGATAGCAATTGTTGCCTTCTGTCTCAAGTTTAGTTGCCATCTGATTGAAAGGATAAAAATAAAAGGTTACTATATAATGGGGCATGTGAAATCTAAGTTTGCTTGCTAACAAAAAAAAAAGTTCAGACCAACAATCAGTCCAAGATTGATGTTGAAAGGATTCTAGAAACCATTGGAAAATTGCTGTACTTTTGGGCCTCTGACTTACTTTTCACAGGTTGACAGTTGAGATTCTTGTGCTAGCTGACTTTCTACATGCATGTGCTGCATGTTGTCCTATGCAACTGTTGATAGAATGCCTGCCATTATCTGGTCAATAGCAATAGACAGCCCGGATATAAAATAAGAAATATGCTTGTAGCTGTCCGCTACTTGTAGTGTATGGTGAGAACGATTAATCCCTCATGAAAACGTTTTTATGATTCTGAGTTTCTTTTTATTTTACAAATATTTTGTGCTACAAAATCACATCCACAATGTACTAGACTACTAGTTGTATATTTGTCAAAACAGTCAAACTTGAATCTTGTCTGACTAACAAAACACAAAAAGTATTAGAAAGGTCAAAGTGAAAATTGTTAGAAGGACAAAGGTTTTTCTTCAAAGCCAAGGGAAATTTTTTTCACCATGAGAATTGGTTAAATGGTCAGGTTAGCTAAGGGATATATCAGTATCTTTTCTCGACCAATCAAATTTTGTAGTTAATGAATTAGATTTAAAAAAAAAAAATTTCTTCTTCATTTTGTAAGACATGCAGTCACTTTTGAATGACATTTAAAAGCACAAAAATACTTTGAATTCCTGTAAAATCTGTATATGTGAATGGCTATCAATGTAAATTAATGTTACTTTAACTTACTTGTTAAAAATGGTGAGTAAATTTCGCTCAAAACATATATTGTTACATGAGGTACAGAAAAGAAATATATAATTATACAAAAGGATATAGAAAAGCAGGATTATTTCCAATAAAAAATACATACCAAGGTGTTTACCTAGGAGGATCGACCAAATCAAAAATTTGACTTATAAGTGTACATATTTTCCGAAGAGTTGCAGGATTTGATGATGACATAAGTTATCTAAATTTTAAAGTATTGGGGTTTCTAAGATAATAGTTAATAAATAGCTTTTTCTTTTGTTAAGAATTCCTGGGTAACTTTAAAATTGTCTTATTAAGTTACCTGCTTCTAACTTTCTTTATTCAGTACAAAAGAAGATTAAAAAGTTGCTATAGTACATTTATTTTCTTTTTATAAGTAGGCATTATACATGTAGTGAAATTCAGAATTCAGTTGAGTATTTTATTTTTTTATCAGAAAACTTTACCTAACATTTTTCAAGTCTCAATTTTTCCTCTTGAATTTAATAAAGACAAAAAAAAATCACTATCATGCAGTGATTATTTTTTCAATAGTAGTTATTGATTTCATTGGCAAATATGTGTTGTATGTGTTACATGGATGTTCTATCAATTCAAGGTCATATAGTAAAATTTTATCCAATAAAACGTTTGAGATCTGTAACCTGCAGGGTTGGAGGTTTAACACCTGCCTGGCTGGTCAATAAACTGGCCAACTTGTATATTGTATTTGCTATTTGTGCAATTCTTCACAGCTGCATGTGGCAGTTTAAACTGTGTGTTTGAGGGATTATGGTTTTTCAACACTTCAGGTGTCAATGATATTTTTTATGAAAAGAGGATTTAGCCAGAAAATATTTAGCTCCAAATATTGCATACACTAGACTAATTTGGAGATAAAAAGGCATGCTAATTGTAAGAAATTCTCAGAGTTCATATTGTGTGTGTTCCTTCAGTTTTAATAAGTGTAAATGGATAAGTGATATTAAGTTTGTACTGTCAGGATCATGCATCTGGTGTAAAATTGGTTTTTAATCCCACACATTGAAAACTGATTTCATCTAGTAGAATATTAGTTTTATAGATTTGATCAAAATGATCTGATGTACTCTTCAAAGAAAATATGATTGTTTAAATTTGAATTATAAGTTCATTCTCACAGTCGCTTGCAATAATATAATCTTTAAAATAAAAATAGAAACTTCTCTTTCATTTTGAAATATTGTGCAGTCTCCTGCATGCTTTAAAGATAAGACCAAAGAAAAGATACTTGTAGAATATATTGCTCAGTTTTTATGTTGTTTTTCGACATGAGTAATTGTGTCAAATTATGGTCATATGGTTGCCATTTTGCCTAATAACTAAACCTACATGCTGACTAACTCCTTATTATGTCTGGTTGATCATAATTATAAGCAGCATACTGGGGTAAATGGATTTTATTTTATGATTGATGGTGACATCATTTAAGGCAACGTACATTATGTAGTACTCCTGTTTTCATTGATAAAGATGCTCACGGTACATGTATAGTCATCAAAAGTATTTGGTACAGTATACTTGTTATCTGGATCTGGACATAAAATTCAAAGTCTGATAACTTAAACTTATAAATCAACAACAAATTAGTTTCCATTGGTATGGATGATAATACTGTATGCAGGGAAATATTGGCCCGTTTTATTTTCACTCCTTTCGCCCTCATTGTCAACGGACAAATTTATGACTGGGCAAATTCAAAACAGTTGTTAATTAGAAAGCATACATGTATCTAGTTCTATAACTGTGTCTGGGCAAAATCAAGACATGGCAAAACCGTTTGCCAGAAAAGAAGGGCAAAAATAAAAATATGATGTGAAAATAACCCTGTAAGCAGTAGCCAGTTAAATCTCTTCCCCTTGACAGCAACTACAAAACAAAAATTACTATTGAGTGGGAATGAGGATACAGCAAATTTACACAGTAAAGTTTTTTGGAGTCCTCTGTGAAAACTTTACAAATTCTTTGTCAAATATATGGTTATAATAAACCTGATAAAAAAAATGAATTAATGGTTATAAAAATTAATTTTGAGTTCTTTAGATGTAAAAAATAAAGAAATTAAGGTCTGTAACAATTTGAATTCAAAGTTAGTATTTTATTGACTATTTTCTTTCAACACAAGTGGTTCGATTTTCAATGTGATAACTTTTAAATAGTTCTCAAAAGTAGGTTTTGTATTTAACACACTGACAATATTCATTGGAGGTTAATTTATACATATTGTAAATACTTGTTTTGGATACAAAAGTAAATTCAGTGGTCCCAAGGACTTTGCTATGACCAAGTTTTAGTGTATTGACCTTGGCTGCACCTCGGGAAATAGTTGCTGCATTTGGGGACAATAAACTTGAAGTTATTGTCCTTGTCGGAAGTAAATAAGTGCATAATATTAATCTTAATTACATGTATGTATTTTTATATAGAGCACTAATATTGATCTAACTGGAAACCTTATAGATTGAAGATATTGAATCAAGGCCATTAAAAAAAAGAAGGGAAAACCTGAATTCCCGTCTGCTGTTGTTTAATGCATTAAACTGTATTCAATTGGTAGACTCCAATCTTGTTTGTTAGAAGTGCTGTATTGATTTTCAATATATTTCAAGGTCTTCAAAATGCAAATAACAAATTTACATCTCAGAGAGTAAAAAAATTCTTTCTATTTTTAAAGAAAAGTTATTTCAATTTCATTTGTTTTGTATTGAAAGGCCTTGCCACTGTAGGTAAATAAGTTCATTTCTGTAAATATATTTTTCATTCTTGTGAGTTTAAACATGCATTCTAGATCCTTTTGAGGATGCGCAAATAGTTTGTTTAAGGAATTGCTGAACATGAACAGTTTCTTGGTGAATATATGCACCATTTTCAGGGAGTGGTTTCTGAGCTTTTGAATGATATGTTGAATTAAATTTTTAGGTCTGATTCTCTTTCTCATAGACTGTTAAAAACTTGGTAATTTTGTGTTGTTTCTTGGCATTTGAAGCTTAGTTAGAATTCACACATGTAGTAAGATGGTTTGCATGGTCTTCTAACAAAATTTCACTGTGTAAATGAAAGTTGTTTTCATGCATCTTGCTTTTTTGGTTTCTGAATTTCTAATCGATGAGATATTGTTTGCGGAAAAGATGCAGTTTCCAGACGTTGAGGGAAAAAAATAAATCGGTTGAGTCAAAAAGTGTGTCGGCGTGCAATGAGAAAAAAAACCAGCTTGTGCCTCCCAATGCAAAACAAGCTTGAATTGATTTTTCTGTTGTGCTTAGCTACTCGACTGAAATTATTTCTGTTAGGTGACCTTAACCCAAGCCATTTCACAAAGGATCTGGCATTTAAATTTAGATAATACGAAGATAATATTTCATCAGGACATAGTGGTTGTTTACAACTTGCAGACTTTACAGATCACAAAATGGCAGGGTTTAATTCAGTAGGGTGCAACATTCCATTCTTTTTCTTTACTATATATTGCTCAAGGGGGAAAAAATACAATTCAGTGATGTGACCAATTGAAAATTGATCAGTAAAATTCATGTTTTTCAATCAAAATTTACAAAACTATTTTATGTTGCTGGAGAAATATAAAAGCCTATGTGCAATAAATAGTTTGAATTTTTCAATAAGAAGCTAAGCAACAATGCTTAAAGAGTTAATTCATACATGTACTTCAGCGTAGGCAAATTGATGTACCTTTAAAGGGCATATAAGCGGCATATCTTCAGATTGGAGGTATAGGGAGTGGAACCGCTAACCAAAGTATTTTAGTTTATCTGTCCAAGGAGTGGCCACCAAAGGTTGTAATTGCCTTCAGTGATTGGTTCAAATGCAGGTTGCGGTCTAAAGTAAAATAAATAAAAGGAAGAAAAAGGCATCATCTTTTAAGTTTTGTAAAATGATGAATTCAGACTACAAAGATTTAGAAATGAATAACACCCAACCACTTCCTTGAAGTAAAACGTACAGTAAAATGATACTTGTTTCCCCAGATTCCTTTTGATTATTCTCAATTTCTTATTGTTTCAGAAAATATGAATTAAAAAGATGAATTACTCAGAATTAGTACTATCTGTTGCTTTAATCAGAGCATTATGAATGTTTTATGGTTTTTTGTTTGATTTTTTTTTTGGTTGTCCTTTTCATTTATCAGATTTGTGTTCAACCATGCAGTCTGACTTAGATGAATGTTATGTGACTTGTGAAAATTGATGTACTTTCCTGTTTCTATAAGTATAACTTACAACAAAATCTGTTCATAACACAGCATTGTTCTCTTCTTTTTGGACTCTAAGTATCTCAGTCAAGCTCAAATTGTCATAATTAAGACTCTACATATTTTTACAATACAGGCTGTATTTTTCTTTGGTAAAATCTTTGATATTGCATTGTGTTAGGAACAAGAGAATTTGTAGTTGATATTAAATATTCATGCTAATTAATGTTGAAATTCAATACTAATCCATTTAGTTATTGCAAAATTATAACAATGGTGTGTGGTATTGAGTCAGAGGGTTTGAGAGAAACCATTTATCTTTTGTGTATTTAGAAATGGGATCTTGATGAATCTTATTAATCATGCATTTGTGGTTTATTCCAGTGCAAGTTGTTAAAAGTTTTATGGATGTAGTTGATGGAATTTCTAAATTGTTTACTACATTTCTGATCATTTTCTTTCTTTTGAAACCGCTACAGCTTCAAAGGACAGTTGTAATATTATTTATCATGCCAAATGCAATACCAAAAAATGCCTAAAGTATCCAATTACAAACGGACCCTCTTTCATAACAAACAAGAAGTAATCGGGCATGAGGAATATTCCATGCAGATTTAAATAGGGGAGATCAATAAGAATGACTTTGTGTTTTTGGGGAACTAAGAAAAATAACATTTTCAAGGTCAGAATATAGTGTATCCGTGTATCGAATATCGTTCAATAAGATTTTTTTTTTAACAGAGATTTTTAACAATGCTGTAAGATTGCTTTGTTTGGTATGTTTTTGAAGAAGAGAGATTTTTTATGCTTGTATTTAAATGGAGTGTTACACGGCATTTAAAAATCAGAGGATGGATTTTGAAATAGAATTTAATATTTTTGTTTTGAATTAGCTGTGAAACTAAAAGTTTTGCAAATTATTTGTTTTGAAATATGTGCACCTTATTTGAATATCCATGATTATTTTCAGGATAAAATTTTCATGTGGAGTTCCCTTTTTTATTGGCAAAACAAAATTTAATTGTTATTTTTCTGAAGTGATTCAAATATAAAATATGAAAAGTATTAATTGAACAAAAACAAAGTTAGTTTAAAGACAATTGGAATAGTTGCTCTATTGTAATGATGTCTGTAGTCGTATTACTGGTAATTGGATTTTCACCAGATAATGGGAAAACAACAAAATCAGCACGTACGAAACAGCAACCATTATATACGCCTACGCATCCCCAATGCATAACATCCATTGGTCCAATGTACCGGTACTATTTTGTCATGGCAAACTGCATTTTCAGAAATAATTGATAACTTTCCTCTCTCGATCAATAGAGTCTTTCTTGCCTCTAGACAAAGCAAAAGTGAAAATTCTGGCACAGATCTAGATTCTCTGTTAATGGACATTATTTCTAACTTTCTTTTCCCCCCTTATATATGGTTGTGTAAAATAATCAATGCTTTAATTGTCTGAATCTTTGAAGTCACTGTGTGATATTTACTGCCCACCTGGTTGTATACATTGTAAATTGTGGTATTATTAAAGTCATACTTCAGATTAGAACTTTCATTATGAGCATGAAATATGCAAATCACGAACAGGTGTTTGAGTAACATGAAGAAAGAAAAACTACAAAACTTGTAGAGATTGTTGTTCATATGTGCCATATCTAATATGTGGTTTTGGAATTCTTGGTGCTTGCAAATTTGGATAGTCTTGACTTGTTTTTTGTTGAGAAATTCAAAATATCCCTACATAGGGGGCTCTGTATAGGACTAGACAATATATTAGGTATGAATTGCCACCAGTACTGTTTATTTGTATTTAAGGTTCTGTTTTACTAAAATGATTGAGATAAATCAATCACATCATACAAGAAGTAAGGGAACCCCAGAAATGAGATACATGTACATGTATTACAGTATTACGATATCAATCAAATCGATTGTTTCTCTCTCTGTCTCTTTCTCTTTTTGAATTTAAGGCAAACTTTGAGTGTGTAATGTATATGCCTAAAAATGTCTTAATTTTTAATTGGACAATTGCATGTCCATTACAAGTTCATGGTGAATCAGTTTTTTACTAGATAATACTCAGACAACCTTGACCTATTAAAAGCTTCTATTTTTTGTTATTTTGTTGGATATATATTCTCATCAAGAACAGAATTTGCAGGTGGTTAATTGTTGGTGTAACGTAATTACATGGCCCAGAAATCTGTTTAGGTGGATTCGGAACCGGTAGAATATTTTGATGTGAAGCATCGGTACATACAGATGTGCTCAATGTCACTGCATCAAAGCTTGAGGAATCAGTGAAAACCTAGAGATTAAATCAAACACTCTCGGTGCTCAGATTATAAATGTTCAGGTTCAGACTTGGTTTCTGGTTCAATCTGCACAAAGGTTCTTGCAAAATTGTGCAAAATAATTTTCTCTGATTAAAGCAACAATGGACTGGTCTGTCTGTTTGGAGCAGTGTGACCTGGATAAACTGTTATATGTATAGTTGTCATTTTGACTGAATGCTGCACTTTTCAACCAAATTTGGGGGGGGGGGGATACATCTGAAGAGAAAATAAAGTAGATAAATGCAAAAAAATTAAACACCAAAAAGACAGTATCTGTACGAAATTAATGCACAGACA
This sequence comes from Magallana nippona, assembly GCA_033439105.1. Lineage (NCBI taxonomy): Eukaryota > Metazoa > Mollusca > Bivalvia > Ostreida > Ostreidae > Magallana > Magallana nippona. The sequence goes on from CM065923.1 coordinate 8,354,983, forward strand.
AATGCTGATGATGCTTTTATCAAAGGCAGAGATTATCTAATAACGGTACAGTGCAGTGTCATTAATGCATTCAGCGCATCAGTATTAATTACACTGGTGGTAGGCGCCCCATCATGCGACAAGTTTTGCATACCCCTGATATTACATGCTAACCTAACTGTGCACACTGTGTAAAATTCCAGGCATGGCTTTCAAAGTACGTTGTTAATGTTTTGTGAATGGGGGAAAAAAAAGTGGTGGTTGCATGGACTCATGATTTATGATCATGTGATCATCTGAGGAACTTGAATGAGACGAGTACCTGTAGCCGCCTATATGTAGTCGCTATGTTTGCCAAGAGAAATCAAAGCAATCAATATTCGAGTGTTTTTGGTGCAGGGTGTATTTTATACTTTTGAAGGTGACATTGTTGCCTGGCTTTTATCGGGCTGTCCTTGAATATTTACAATTTTTGACTAGCATGATAATTTTCAACACTTGAAGTTAGTAAATTTATTCTGATGTTTTTGAAACTATAAAGATCATCCTAGTTTTGGGTTGTGGCTTCTTTTTCTTCATTTACATTTTTCGTTTGTTGTGTTCTACATTCTGATTCTGGTTATCAGTTGAAGGTTGACTTTTTTTCCTCACTATTTTTTACTATTAATTGAGAAATAAATAAATGAAATCAAATTGCTAATTGTTTGAAGATTTTTAGTTGAAACATGTAGATATACATGATTGTATATTTCATACTATTTTTGTTTGAGGAAAGATGAAACAAAAATGATATTACTATAGATTTGTACAAACTATATAATTTAAGCTTAAGTGATCATAAACAGGTTTATGGAAATTTTAATGTCATGTAATTTGCCAGCATTGTTTTCATGAATTAGTCCTTGCTTTCAAAGCTATTTCCTCTTGAATATAAAATAGGTAAATTAATTGATAAATTGTGAATTGTGAGTTGTTTATGGATTGACACATTATTCAAATGATAATAAGGGTTTGCCCACTAAATGTTGAAGAAAGCCGCAGATAAAAAAAAATATCACTCAGAATATATGCATTGTGTCATCTCTATTGGTTTCCTATCATGACTAAGGGAATATTGGGTTAGCTCACGTTGGTATTTGTTTTTAAAAGATCATTCATTCTTTCAAGGTCAAGAAAGTTGGTTGAAGAAATTTGACCTTGACCTATAGAAATACCTTATTTGTTTGGAATGAACACATCATGCACTCTGTGCATGAATTCGCAGAGAGGGATCAAGTACAGAGCCATAAAGATAAAGAAAACAGAATTTAACTCTGTCAAGCATTTCACTGATAGTCTTCCAGATAATCGCCGATATCTCTCCCTTCCTTGAAAAAAATTAAATAAAAACTGGTATCCAACAATTTTTCTAGAACAAATTGTATTTTCCTGTTTAGAGTGTGTAAACTTCATTCATATTTCTTATCATGTTTGATATAATATAGTAAAGGCTTTGAATGCACATATAAAAAAAGATTCGATTTTAGAGACCAAACAGTTTTAAATAAGTACAAGTACTCGCTTAATTCTTGTCTACAGAATTTGAGTCTGCCATTGCTAATGTTAGTTAATCAATAATAGCATTATAAATTTCACTTCTGCAAAAAAATATTTTATTGACTGTCAATATGAATAAAAGAGAAGTCTGAAAACTTCCTAATAGAAAATTTATTTAGTTATCATTAGATTAATTTAAGAATAGTTTTTGATTCGAAGTGATAATGGTGGACATCTTTTTGTAATTGAGTGTGAAAGTGGCATTTTGCCCTCTTGTCTCTGGCAAAATTATGATAACCATACATCTTTGACTTGATCAAGATTGCGCTACATGTATTCATTTCTGTTTGCAGGTATGATCTGTGAAGATGTTGATATCCGTAATGACGTGAATGCATTTGCTGAGCTAGAAAATTGTACAGTGATTGAGGGAAACCTGAAAATTCTCCTAATAGAAGGGGCATCTCATCAACAATATGAAAATCTCTACTTTCCGGATTTGGTTGAAATCACTGATTTCTTCCTTCTTTATCGAGTGTATGGATTAAAAAGTCTCAGGCACATTTTCCCCAACTTATCTATCATCCGTGGTCACAAACTGTTCTTCAACTTCGCCTTGGTGGTGTTCGAATTGATGGACTTGGAAGAGTTGGGTTTGATTGGTCTGACAACCATCGAACGTGGTGCCGTCCGGTTTGAAAAGAATCCGCAGTTATGTTACATCGACACCATCGATTGGACGAAAATTGCAGTAGGGGTGCAAGGAATGAGCGAGCACTATTTCAAACAGAACCGGATTGCCAAAGAGTGTGTGGATGTGTGTCCAAGTGACTGTGCCAGTACCCCTGTCATCGCACCAACAGGGGAGGTCAGCAAGGAAGTCAAAAAACGATGCTGGACCAAATCCTACTGCCAAAAGATTCTCAGTGAGTACCTTTATTCAAATGATTTATTTTATGGTTGCCTGTTTTAAAACTGTTCTGAAATTTAACAATATAAGATTTATTTTGATAAATCAAACTGGAATGTATTTAATGTCAAAGAAATTAATCGTCTTTTTGATTTATTTAGAGTTTAATGCTAAGTGTGAGAAATCATCACTTATTCTAAATTAACTTATTTAAATGATATCATAATTTTATATACTTTCAATTGCAGTATTTCTGATAAAGTGCTAAGAACGAGTTGTCTTCTTTTCAAAGCAAAATGTGTGAAAATAAACTATTTATATATACATCATGGGTACTGTAGATTCTTAATTAAATGCGAGGAATTAATATCCGCGTAAAATTGCAAGAGGTACAACTCACGGATTTATAAATCTCGCTTTTATTTTTCGGACACGATGTAAACTAAATGGAACTATGCTAAAAATTTGGTGTTCATGATTTTATATTCTTGCGATTTGATGCAAAAAGGTTGAACCACGGAATTAAGTACTCGTGTAAATAAGGAATTAACAGTACTGTGTTATGTAACAATTGACACCATGTTTAAAAAATCACCTCATATGATCAGGTTAGGGATAGAGTAAGAGTGTAATTTTGTTTTGGTGAGGGGGGAAGTTTACTGTAGTGAAAGACCTGATATTTTAATCAGCTTCTTGTAGCAGATTTCCCAGAGATTGAATCAGAAATGACTGGAATGTAACTGTGTCTGCAGCTGTTTTCTCCTTAATCAAATTCCATCCCCACACTGCCAGAAAAAAAGTGAACAAACAAGTTCTTTATATGACTTGAATCCAATTTATATATATTAGATAATTGAATTGCAAACAATATAATTAATTTTACATGCATTTTGAAATAAGGAAAAGTCTTCATTCAACATGAACATTTGATATGTATGGGTAACTGTATTCTAGTACTGCCCACATACTTGGGCCATAGTAAATTTAGGTCCAGAGTTTTACAAAATGATGATTGCATGTTCTTATTATGCAACAAAATAAAATAAAAACTAAGACAGAGTGGGATTTAGAATCTTTCTTTAGGACCTACAGCTCATGAACCTATGCTTTTGTACGTAAAGATGTCCTAAATGTCCATTGTTAAGCATGTGGTATACAAGTTCTATTGAAGTTATATTCTTGCTATGTATATTGTCTTCAGTGCTTTAATAAGTACATGAAAACAGTTAGGGGTTGGAAAGGGGCTTTTATCTATTACATTTGAAATGATGTATCTTTTGAGGGTCAAAGGGACTGAAGTTCAACTCAATCTTTTTCGCCTAAAGTGCATTTAGTTTTCCAATATCTCTGTAGAAGGCATGCTGGTGAATTTTGCATTTTTGGATTAGTTCTTCTATCATGAAAGTTATTTGATGCATTTCACACCCTTCTTGAGAACACTATTATTCAAAAGTCATTCCAAGCTGTTTTTACAGTCATGTTCATGTAACCCGATTATTTCGTTCACACGTTCTTCTTGTGAGACTATTCATAGGGTAAGAGGTTAAATCTTCATTCATGCTTTTCCTTGGCGATAACAGATAAATTTACATGTACGTAAAATCTAGAGGAATGCGTCATTTTGGTTGTTCCGTAGTGTTATATTCATGAAAGAAGTATAATTTATCAAATTACCATACTGGCCGACAAATGGTATACATTGTTTGTAAGTTCTATGTCATAGAGAAGAGAGAAAAATGGATTTAATTTTGAGCCTGAAGTTGATCAGATTATAAGACTGTTTTGTAATAGAGGCAGCTGGATATTGATTTTTAATATTGCCAAAACATTGTTTTTAGCATGGGTGCAGCTGTTACATTTGACCATTAAAGACGAAGACAGTATAATTAGAACATTAATATACAGTCAAACTTCGTTAACTCGAGCTAGATGAGACTGTTTATAAACTTCAAGATATCTGAATATTCGAGATATTGAGGGTAAAATACTTAAAAAATAAGTGGTTGGGACTTGCAAATCAGTTCGACATATCCATTGTATTTGAGATATCAGTGTTTGAGATATCGAAGTTCAACTGTAGTTTAGGCTCTTAGGAGAAGGGAGGAATGGAAGGTCGTCGGATGATGTCAGTTTTGTAGATTCAACCTGACTAAAAGTGTACAAAATTTTTTATATCTTCATTTTCTGACAGTCTTCTGGCCAAATAAACATGTTTTCTTTTATTTTTTTACATAAGGCTATTTATGTTGGTTGTGTCATAATGTAAGTACTGTGGTACGCTGTTCGTTTTTTTATGGGTTTAATTCATACGAACTTTGGATTCAAATCCTACTGGGGATTTACTTTACTTTACCTGCAATCAAGACACAACAAGTATAGTTATCTATGCAAATTCTCAGTATTATGAATTGTGCAGACATTTGTGAATAAATACTTAAATTTGCCTCTTTTGTTTAATCTCCGTGTAAAGTCGTGGTGAAAAGTAGCTTGCAAATTATCAGAGAATTCTTATTTAAAAAGGAAAAATATTTGTACAGTTTGAAAAAGAAAACAATTTGCTTTGCAAAAAATATATATTTTTCCCCTATAGTGAGACCTCTTCACAAGCTGTGACAATATTTTGTGGTAGTAAATACATAGTGGGACTTGATTGAAGATTGATCTTTTAATTCTAGTGGCCTTGTATGTTACTTACAGTCTTACAAGAGATTTGTTGGTGTAAATTTTAGTTATGATCAAACCTAATCCGCCAGTACAGATGTAGACCAGCTGGCATCCATCCATATGGCCCAGCCATTTTTCACACCTTGCCCATTGTTCTTTGGAAGGTCAGGAGGGTGTGTAACTAAAAAGTTAATAGAAATTGAAATTCAAGATAATAATCGAAATATGGAACTTTTGAATAGGTTACATATTTGGCTGACAACAATCTTGCCCTTGTCAATGTGTCTTCATCAGTTTAACCCAATTGTCTGATTTCTAAAATTATGATAATTATAATAGGTCTTTTTTAAAAATGATTCCTTTTTTCCTGGTTTCAGAAAAAGGTTTTGTTTTCCATTATTGTAATATTTTTCTAGCTTTTATAAATAAATATTAACTTGCACTAGACTTAATTTGTGGACTCAAATTTACATAGATAATTTATATGGCAAATTTTTAGAAAATATAAAGATTGTTTGTAAGGTGATTTTTGATATACATGTACCAATAAACATACTTATGTTTGAAAAGGAATTCAAACTGAAAGGGGCAGGGGTTTGATTTGGTATAAGTTCTTAAGAGGATAGTGGAATTAGGTACTTTGAATCTAGCTTGAATCTAGCTTTTTTTTTCCAAAGGAGTCAGAATTAATTTTAGGACAAGTGGATGGCTTGTGGCTTGTGGTGGTATGCTTGTTGGTTCAAAACACAGGGTAAAAAAAAGAAGCTTTTTCAAACTAACCAAGTAAAAAGGTAAACTTTGTCAGCATGGAATTTTGCCCAACGCTCTGTATAGATTTTCTTTCAAGGTTATAAGTGAAGTTGTCTTTATTTTGGCCAACTTAGGTCACGGTGGCATGTTTTTCGGCAATTTATTTGGCTTTAAATAGATTGTCTGAATACCTCTTTCACTAGCACAGAAGAGGGGTACAAACTGCACGATAACAACTTGTTTTTGAGTAACATAGACCCTGTGTCAGTTTTGAGAAGCGGGAGGACATTTAGTGCATTTGCAAACTTTTGCCAATTCATGGGCAAATTGAATCGATGAATTAACCTGTCTGAAGCAAGCAGTGCTGTTCTCTCTGCATATTCAACACACCAAAGAATGAAAACTCTTTAATATGAAAAATTACAGATGAATTATTCAAACTACTATTTAAGTCTGTTTTTTTTAAGTACCAGGAAACAGCTGAAGGCCAAGTGAATATGTTTAGAATATTTTATGGCAAAAGCATGTTTATCTGTGTTGTGGAACAATTTGCATGTAACAATGCTTGTAGAATCGGTTCAGGATTGTTTAAAGCCTTAATCCTGGAACCTGGTAGACCAGTACGTGCATTGCAAACATGATCAGCTGTTCCAATTTGTAGATAATATCGAAAGAGTTGGAAAAGCAGATTAAATGCCTAGGGCAGAAAAGGGAAGGGGGCCTGATTTACAAATTATTTTGACTAGGTTGGGAACTTGTTTGTGTTAAGACTACTGCATTATTTCTTAAGTAAAGTGTCCTTAGCTGTCACAGATGTTGAAAGAGGAATGTATGAATATCATTCATGATTCGAAATGCTTGGTCTACTGTGAAGCACTGTTGAACTGGTTGTGTATTCAGGTACCTGTATGTTGGACTTGCACTTTTCAAGTTAAATCTTTGTTTGCTGTGTACAGTTGATAGATTTAATAAAAAATGAGTATGATGATGATATACCAGTATATAAAGATCTATTTGAAATTTAATGGCCAAAGTAGGTGATCTATGATACAATCCAAATTAGTCAAACTAGCCTGTCAACAATCTAATTCTGTAGTCAAAGCCCGATTATGTAATCTGCATTGAAATTGGAAGTCCTGAAAAGCAACGCAAAATATTTGTCATGTTGAAATGAATATAAGGCCCAGAAAAAGTAAAAACAATGGCAGGAGTTCCCTCCCTTGGTCATAAACGAAAATAAAAAATGATGGTCAGCCATAGCCCAAGGCTGTGTTGTGATTTTATGAGAGTGTTCTGTGTAAACAAAATTAATATCCCACATTTTTCATAGCAGAGAAAAAGGCAGAGACACATTCCAAAGACATACTTTATTTATTACTAAATCATCTCTTTTTTGCAAAGAGGCTCAAATCTGTTTGGGTGTAGGGTACAGGAGCAGTGTGATTAGTTATGTGGAAGCATTGGGAAGGCAGCCTTGTCCATAGTATGATATAAACAGAGAGTTATTTCCTTGTTTATCTCTTCTAATTGGTATGTAGATATTAACATGACAGAAGGCCGTTATCAGGCAGAGATAGGTGTCATGTCAACAAGTGGTGACTACTGGGAACTGTGACTGGTAAACTTAGCAGACGGCAAATGTGTGAAATTAATCAGCCATACTCTTTATATCCCCGCAAGCTACAGCCCTAGACTGCTCACAAGACACACCGTTTTTTGCCCCTCCCATCAATGCAAGTTGGCTGTTTTAATGACTGAATTATTTTTTGTTATATATCTGTTAGATAATTCTGGTATGCAAATTTTGCAGCAACTATTAGATGATTTGCAGATTCAAGATTTAAAAACTTATGTAACAAGAATTTCAGTTATTTTTTCTTTTCTAAAGTTTAGATAAAATGTATTTAATAGGAAAAAGGTTTAAAAGGCACTGTATTCCTTAGAAGTGGAGAAATTGATACAGAATATTAATTTTTAAGGCCCTTTTTTTGTGTAAACAAATTTGTGAATAGAATACATGTACATGCATATATCTCTGATCCTTATTTACATGGAATTTGTAATCAAAAGAGCTGATTTAAAACACGCTGGTGCACTCCTTATATAGACTTTTATATTCCCTATATGATCACTGGCCGAGCTAAATATTTCTCTTTATTGCCTCACATTATGAGCATTGCTGTATAAATCAAATAAATGCAATCAATGCTTTTCAGAAGTGCATATGATAATCAACTGGTGCACCAACTTCAGCATCAGATTTAGTTAAAAGTGCACATTAAACTTATCTAGTTTACATCAGTCCTAAGAGAGCCTTTATCATGAACATTTTCATACTGATCAACATGTATATAAAAAGTAATACACATAGATAATGAACAAAAAGAGGGAGGGGAGATAGCTTGATAAGATAACGAGGTCAGTTGATCGTCAAAGATTGAAGTTCAAGTTATTTTTTAAAACTATGTTTTTAAACATTAAGGTAAACAACAAGATCATTTTTAAGAACTTGCATGCACTCTTAAAATCATTGGAGCAGATGTTCAAGGTGACAGAGAACGTTGTTAAAAAAATTTTAAAGATGGTTTGGTTTCCTCTTTAAATATAAAATTGTTTTTTGAATGATATTGTTGTTGAGTAAATGCTAGAAGTGAAAGGTTAATCAAAGAAAGATACTAGTATTTGGGAGCAAAAATTGTCCAAAAATTTAAGAATCCACAAAACTGATTTTTACTCAACCCAAGAATACTGATGCCTACAATATTTATGATGAAACTAAAGTATTTAAAGGGAAAAAGTTACAAAACCAGCTATTTTTTTTTATGATTTATCAGATGTATAAAATCGTTTCTACATTAAGATCTGTCACAACTGAACAAAACAGTAAGTACTGTACATAGTACTATGTATTTCAGATTTTTTATAGGTATATTTAATTTTCATTTTATAGGCCTTTTACCAATTATTGGTACAAGGCCTAGCTATTAAAAAAAAAATGAAAATTATGAATAAATATATTCCACCCTTACATATAATGCAATAATTTGTGATAGTTCATAACATAAATGTGGTTTTGACACTGTTAAGTTGACATTTCTCTGAAAGAAAAGCTTTAGACAAACATCATCCAGAAATTAATTGAATTTATGCCCTTAGAACACACAAAGAAAGGTTATAAAAAATAGGTTAGGGGTAAGTTACAAGTTCCAATCAGTGCAACTGTTTGTGCAAGTGGCATCTCATTGATCCAGATTTAACTGCTCCAGGCTTTAGGTCCAGAGCTGTGCACAGATCCGATCATAAGGACCAATCAGTAAAACTTAATACATGACTATGATTATTCACAAGAAGTAGTCTAGATGTTCCAGTGGAATAAGGATCGTATAGAGTGATCTATTTCTGTTGCTAATTGGCGTAATTGTCGTGTCCTGCAAAAAATTGCCATCTGAATCATTTAACCAAATTGTTTGACCCCATTTTATATGAAACTGCCATCGAAGATCATTTTTTCAGTTCCTGCAATTATGTAAGTCGGATAATGCCAGTGTGCATGTGCCAATAAAACTTATATACTTGTTAAATAAGAATGTCCTGACTTATATTTATTATTATGGATCTTATTGATTGTTTTTTCATATTAGATTTCAATTTAAAATATGTATGACTTAGAAAGAATTTCAACTGGTAAATTGTACTTGTAATTACAATTTTAAGATGAACTGCATTAAAATTTGGGCCATCAACATATTTAAGGATTCAGCAAGTGTTGCTATAAAAACACTGATGCCTTATCTTGTTGGCTACATAAAAATCACTTACCTGTATTTTTTGGGTTTTTATGGTTTAAAGTTTCTGCTAATTAATTTAACAGGTTTGGTAAAATATTTTTCTGAGTTAAGAGAAACTTAATTTCATTTGTGTTCAAGAGTTTTCTATTTCAACTTTATCACTTGAAAAGAATAACTAACTTCGTACCAATGCTCATGAGTATCTTTAAAAAATAAACAACTGATGATGATCATTATAAAAGGCCTTTTTTTTAAATGATTGTAATTTTATGATAATGATGAATGCATCTGATATGTCTTGAACATTCACTTGGAGTCCTTGCTGTCAGTTCAAGACCCTCCCTCCATATCTTGTTTGTCATCAAGAATGGAAGCAACTATAGGTCATACAGTGTGTTATGAAAGACTGTCTTGTTCAAAACCAATTGTTACATATCACTAAAAAAACTTGTCTGTCAGAGTAGTTGTTTTGAGGTATTTTTTTATTGCTGTGAATCCCCTTATATGTGCAAAGAATTAGAGCTTACCCAAAATTGTTTTTCCAAATAAACCTCATTTTAAATTTGCTGTAGCCTCTGTCAAACTATGGTTGTTGGTTTTTTTTCACCTTGAAACTTTTGTAAACATAATGCATTAAAACAAACTTGCTAGAAATTGATTTCCAAAAATTAAATTTTGATTTTTGTATCGTTACAGCATGTGAAGGCCTGAACCGTCCCTGTCAGAGTGGGGTATGTGACAATGGTAAATGCTGCCACCCCAACTGTATCGGAGGCTGTACCGGGGAGACGGACCGCGACTGTAAAGTCTGCAAAAACGTCGTCAGCATGATCAAAGACCAGGCCATTTGCCAGAAGCAGTGTTTACCAGGAACTTACACAGTAAGCGCAGTAAAACTTTGTTAAAGCAAAAAACTTGGTTAGGCTTAAGAAAAAAATGGTTTGTTTCCACTTTCCTGACCGACCCTAGCTTTTACTGCCGACTCCAAAAATTTTTTTAAGGGTTTTTGACTGAAAATTGTTTATTTACATTTTTATCCGATATGGACCAGTGGATTAACTTTGTTATATCCATTATTTGTTATATCTGAGTTGGTTTTAATTGTAAAATTTTACAAGGGTATGAATTTAGCGAGGGACTTAACAAAATCGTTCTTATATCAGTGCCTTTGATATATCCATGTTCGTTTTAAATGAGTTCTATGGTAAGGAGAAAGGTGGGTGGGGAGAGGATGGGGAAGGTGCTTGGAATGAAGGGATGGGAGGGATTGTTTTAATACTAGCAGTGAGTTATGTGTTAGGGAGGTGTGGGGGTGTGAACACTGAACAGATGATGACTAAACAATTACAGATGTTTAGCCTATCATGACTTCAGTGTCTCCAAAGCTTTTGAACTTTGATTCATTTAATGACATAGCCAGTCCTTTGTTTTATTATGATTTTATGCAGGTTTTGTTTTATAGCTGTCTTTTTGCATATTTCTTTAATGTGCAAAAGTATTGTGGTCTATGTAGCATGTTACAACTACAAGATGATTTACTGTGCATTGCTTGATAGGCCTATAAGGATAGGTTGTCACTTTAATGGTTTCTGGTTCAAATCCTAATGGAGATAATGTGGCTGACTATAGCATTGAGAAATCACTCTCATAGCAAAACAGAATTTGAATCCCCCTTACTCTACTTGAAACAGTGCACGATTTGAAATATCCACAATTGTCAGCAAACGACAAAAATGATGGATGTGCAGACATGTTTTCTGTCTTATAAACTAGGGAGAGAGATTGGTCTTATGAATAAATGTAGTCTAGCAAAAGGGGTTTGGTTTTTATCAAAAGGTCACTGTTATTTGGGTCTTTTAATGGAAGATGCACCTGCTAGCAGGTTAAATGTAATTGTATCAACAGCTACAATGAGGCTTCTTGTTATTTCATCTCTGTCTCTGAGTGGTATTCAAAGTATGGAGTTGTGCTGTTGGTAGAAAATGTCCTGAACTGGAGGTACCCTCAACAGCACATGAAAGAGTGCACTGCAGCCAGCAAATGCTGTGTCTTATTTATATCAACCTGATTTGTGAACATGACAGAGATAGAGCTGAGTGCAGATAGTTCAAGGTCAATTCTATCAGCTAATGCTGCCTTATCCTGGAAAACACTGGAACTTTGCTAAGGGAATCCATCAGTTTTCCTTTGTTATATCTGAAATATATAGCAGACACATTTGTTAGTGTGGTCCCTGTAGACTTCAGCTGGGGAGAGTTGCAGTGGAAAGGTTGTCTCAGGTCATATCTCTCAATCATTTGTGTATTGGCTCTGTATATATTAAAAGTGAATAACATATTCAGTGATATATTTCACACTTCATAAATTACCTTGAGGAGAAAAAAAAACAACCTACCCACATTTTTGTAATACATCAATGAATGCCATTCATCAAGCAGATCTCTTCTGTTCTTTGTTTTTAGTAACCGAGATAATCAGCTGAAAAGTTGAACAATTCAACTCATGGGAAGTACTATTGTGCCATTACATGATTTGCTCCTTGAGAAACAAATTTGACAATTTGTTGATAAAAAAAAAAATATTCATTAAGTATGAAAATCAAATTGCATAAGTAATCAAGTATGCAGAATTATTCATTTGACTGACTTTTTTTTAAAGAAGAGGGAGAATATCAACAAGATAAAGTGCATTCCTGTTTCGAAATAGAAATTAACAAAAATATGCTGTAAAGTGGCACAAGATGAATATTTGTTTTTTGTGTCTTTGTAACGAGTGGTTAAGAAGTTTGATCGCAGATAAACCAGGAATCGAGAGGTGCTTTCCCAAGTGACAATGGGAGAATTATTATGGATGGATTTCATTGCTTAACATTGGTTGCTTTTTCGATATGGAGGACATAAACTGAATTTTCCACTAATATGCCACCCATTTAGTAGTTTTAAGTAGAACTCTCTAGGCACTGTTGCAGCATGTGTGGGTGTACATAGTGCACAAAGATTATATTAACAGTAGTTTTGATATTTTGGACAAAATTTCATAACTTGCAGAACAATAAAGAAAGAGTCTATTGCTTTGAATTTTCAGTGGGTAAATATATTTTGAGAAATTTATTCACAAAGAAAGGGTTTGATGGAAGACTTGCACTAGCTAGACGGCCATCAGCTGACAAAGCAATTGAACCTAATTTCCACAAAAACTGTGCACTGACTCATAATTACCAAGAGTTTTCAATGAATTAAGGGGAAAATGTGGGAAACTGCCTTTTTGTTGCATAAGGAAGAGGTGAATGGCATTTCATCCTGTCCTCTACTAACAATGGCATAATAACTCTATCGCTTGGTTGTCACCCGAGGTAACGAGTAACTGACGAACCTAAAAATTGGATTTTTTCCCCTTCATTTCTTGTATAAGTTATGAAACATTGGTTATTTCTAAAGGGGGAAATGATTTATCTGTCCAATGGTAATAGCCATAATGTTCCAAGTAATGCTCTGTGTGCTTAGAAGAGGCCAGTGAATTTGACATTGTTATAGCCCTTTCTATGATCATGGTTCCTGGATCATGGGAGAACTCTGTACCCGCCAGCCATTTCTCAAACTTTGTAGATAGGAAATCAATTTGAATAAAAAGGGCACACCTACTTACCAATTCTTTTTTCATTTTAAACAGCTGCGAAGAAGAAGATGCCTACTAGAGTATGAGTGCACAGATGTCATCAATTACAAACTGGTCAAGAACAACCAGACGGGACTTCCTGGGGACTGTGTGGACAAATGTCTGGCAGGATACCTAGAGTCTGCCGATGGTCGTTCCTGTAACAAGTGTGCAGACAAGTGTCCAAAAAGTAGGTTGATCTGAGCGTTAAGTTCATATCGTATAGCTTCAGAGAAAATTTTAGAATTTGCTTGAATGGTTGATAGCTCTTTTAATTACTTATACTCCACTCGCTGAAAAAGTTTTGATGAAATTGATTGTTGATAAAAACAATGGTGAATTTTTTTTATATCTATTTTAATAATCAGATGTTTATGAGAAAAATGTTACCAGGTTTCATGTTCTAAAAAATGAAAAAAATATTGATGCAGGTTGCAATGGAAAGAAGCTTGAAACTGCTGCCCAGTCACAAGACATGTTTGGCTGTACCATCATTGTCAACCATCTAGAAATCAGAATTACTAGAGGAAGTAAGTACAAGCTCTAGTTCTAGTTAATTAATTGTTGAAAGATCATGAGTCAGTGCCCTTTCGCTGAATGTATGTGAACCCCAGGATATAAAGAAAGATACTGATCAGGTGTCACCAAAAATAAATCAGTATTCATTTAGAAAACATTTGGTTCAGGTACCAAGGGGATAACATTTTTGTTTCGTATATCCGGAAAGAGTTGTTTTAACATACTAGAGAGTTTGACACAGATATAGGAGACGGGGGCAAAAATGGTCTCGCACCGGCCTGATATATTTAAAAAGATAAATCTAGTAGTTCAAGTTCTTATTTCACAATAATGTTCTAAATCATAAAGCATATAAAATATTAATGTTAGTGGAGCATTAAGTTTCATCATTATATGCAGAAGTACATAGCATCTTTTGCCCTTCAGTCTTGTATGCACAACCATATATAAGTTTAGTAGTGTGAATTAGGGATTACCGGTAGCATATTTGAAACTAATTTTACAGAGAGAATTTGTATTCTGTAGTATGTTTTACTTGGTAGCAATGTGAATTGATGGTAGTGTCATTAGGGGAAAGCAAGTTGCATAATAAAAAACACAATTTTACAAAGATATTAAAAGCAAAGCATACTGCAGTTTGTTTGGTATCAGTATTTTATTTTGCATTAATTTTTAGTAGAGCATCACTAGCATGTGTAGCACTTACCTTCATGTGTGCCTATCAGTACTCTCAGTACTTTGATTAGAATCATTGCTGCCTATCAGTTTTGACAGTACTTAGTTTAGAATGATGGGTGTAATGATGATCATTTGTTGTGTTTGTAGGCAATGTGGCCCAAGAATTGGAAAGGAACCTTGGTCAGATTGAGGAAGTGCAAGGTTATATCTGGATTCATCACTCCAACACTCTCCTGTCTCTGGGCTTCTTCAAAAATCTGCGCAAAATCCACGGCAAAAACAGCAACTCAAATAAGTAAGTCAACTCTGCCTCTTTATTAGTTAACATTTTCTTTAATATTCTATCCATACATTTTTGAAGTGTTGTTAATTACGGTTTAGTTATATATATTTATATATCTTTATGAACCTTTTGGTTTAATGTGGCTTTATTAAGGCTGTTATGTATATGTATTAGTGAGTCTGAACATGTATTTTTATGTTATTTTTTTTCAGTTTCTCTCTACTTGTCCATGACAACATGAACCTACAGGAACTGTTCCCAGAAAACGTCCAGAACAACCTGGAAATTTTGAATGGCAACATGTTCTTCCACTACAATCGCAAACTATGTTACAACAAGATCAAAAGTTTTGAGAGCAAGGTTAAGATGGATAACAAGAGCAAGAATGATATTTCTGAAAGTTCAAATGGAGACCAAATGCCATGTAAGAAATTACTTCATTCATTTGCTATGCTAAAAGATTACGGATTGCATAAACTCTGAAGTATATGATATTCAACTAATTTCCTGATAAGTTTATAGGAATTATGGGTGTTTTGACTCAGGTCAGTGCATCTGCACAGTACTCTATCAAGTTTTCCTAGTCAGGTGCTACAGACACATATATAGTTCTTGAAAATGAATAAAATTGCTCAAAGTTGTAAGATTAATGTGAATGAATCAAACAACTGATTCTAAAGTATTTTGTTTGTATTGGCAATATTGATGAAAATTTGATTAAAAGTATTAATTTGAAATTTAGCAGTATGGGTAAGTTGAGTTAGATATTTTTTGGTTGTAAAATATATACCAATATATATATAACATTTTTCAGTGTGGTGTTAGCTACCATCTGCCAAAATCACTGTTTCATTCCAGATGATGATGTTCTTAAAGCTTGTTTGTCTTATTTTGGGGGGGATGATTATTTTTCTTGTGTTTATGAATCATAAGGTCAACAAATTTTGCCGCCAGATCTGCTCTTGACTGGCTTTCCTTTTCTTGTCTGAGCAACCAAAACAAAGCAATGAAGGGGGAATGGACCCTGATGTGCATGGTATAGACATGTTTTCATCAGGCATGTCAAAAAACCATTCGTACACGTCAGGCACAATACAAGTTCATTAAACTTTTCCTATCTTGTTTACCTGTAAATTGCACTTTTGGGTATATGTTTTTATCAACACATTTGAATGATTTTTAGAATTTTTTTTTCCCTTTAAAAAATTTTTTTTTGATTTAAAAGATAGGTGGATATTTTCTTGTAAATGTTTTGTTCGTAGAGTTTCATCAGATTGAAAATATTACAGATGTTTTTGATATACCAGTACAGGATTTTTACATTCACATTCAACATATTTTTGTGAATAAAAAGAAAATGAAAATTGGTTTTCTATTTTCCCCTAACTTAATATTGTAAAGAGTTCAGCTGCTTTATTTCCAGTAAATGATTTGATCCTTTGATTGGTCCTTGCACAGAGAACGAGATCTCCTTGTTACATAACTCTGCTGTATTTGATATCTCTCCCTCCTTCTTGTGTCCACACAGGCAACTTGAGACACATAGTCCTCAGGGTTAAAACTGTGACTCACAACTTTGCTTTTCTGCTATGGAACAACAGCAAATTTCCAGATCAACGCAATTTGCTAAGCTATGTTATCGTCTATAGAGAAGCGTAAGTGGATGTTGCGGACACCCCCAATTATCTTAGATCCACTCCTCTTCATGTAGATTGTTTTTATTTGTAGCCTTTTCCGTTCCAGTGATGTACGACTTGTGTATGATCGCCCTACCTTTTTATTCACCTGTAACATCTAGCTATGATTCTCTATGTTTTGCATGTTGACCAAAGCTTATGTATGTCCCCGCTATATCTCTATACAGGCACAGTGACGACCCTGAATCTGACTGTAGTTAAGATTGCAGCACGGATTGCTTTCCTTCGTTGGGATAACTTCAAATCATCCGACCCTCGTCAATTGCTAAGCTATGTTATCAGCTGGAAAGAGGCGTAAGTAAACTTATCATAAAGCTTCCATATTAATTAAGGATGTAGGCTTACACATGTAACCATACAAAAGATCGCATGTAAAAAATATGTATAAGTTAAAGCTGTTTTGGAATTTGTCATGAAAAATAACTGTTTTTACTATTCAAAAGTTACAGCTACATACATTCCAATGCAAACCTTTCCGAGCTTTATTATTTTGGATTTGAGGTCACATAGCTTGTGAAATTATCCCAGAATAATATGTGATAGAAATAGTGTGTGGTAAATCTGTGTAGAACTTTAATACTTTATATTTTTGGTAAATTATGTGTTCAATAGGTACTAGATGTTTATCCCTTGACATCAATCCTTTAATTCCTGAAATGTTTTCTATACATGTACAAATAGTACGTTAGTAGAACTATTATTTTTCCTTAATCATCTAAGTGTTATTGAGGTTTATCCAAGTTACCTGTATTTTGTGAGTTAAGAACTATGTATAAAAGTATGAATGAAATACATTGTAATTTTTAAAATGGAAAGAGATTACAAGGTTCCCTGAATTCATAACATTTATCATAGTTGGCTATTTACATGTATGTCATATTTTTAGCATGCTCTCAGTTTCAAACAGACCAAATTGCCATGTCTGAATTTTTTTTTTAGATGTACAAGTTAAATTGGCTGATAAACAAAATGCTACATTTTTCAAATTACTATAAAATCTCATTAATTATATTATGCAGCTTTATATTTAAAGTGTATGATAATTAGGTGTCATTATAAGGTTGAATTGTAAACTACAGAGGTCAAAGTCACTAACTTAAATGAAGATGGTGAATGAACTACCAGATTATTGTATGTTCTATTTATTACACATTTTTGCCCATTCTAGCCACACTTTGAGTGTCAGCTCTTTGGTTTTCAAGCCCTTTTGGCTCCACTATGGGGCTGACTGTGTTTTGGACCCCGTTTGTCAGGTACAAGACCGGGCCCGGACGACCCATATTTCTCCCAACAATTGTTCTTTCCCTGACATAAGACTCCCGGAATGAAGGAGGTTGTCCCCAGGGTCTTTAGTTTATAAATATTGTAATGACAATGTTTGTACCATTTTTTCCTAAAATAGCCTGGGATCGTAACAGTAGGAGTGAGGTCTGCTAATGAGGCATGTTATAATGTTTTAAATATTTGCATTGTTTAATGTGTCAGAACAAGTATAAATAAGAGGAATTTAGATATTAGCCTTCTTGCTGGAAAATGAAATTTAAATCATGCTGATGCATAATATTACAATACTGTATTTATATTACTGCACATGAGGGCCTGTTTGAAAATTGATAGATTGGTGAATAATAATGCACAGAAAGCATAAAGACATGTTAATCTATTAATAATCGCCCCTTTCTCCCCAATGTTAGATGTTTTTCTTTCTAAAGTGATTTTTTTCAAGGTAATTTGGCTCTAAGAAACAGGTGGAATGTGTAGGTAGAGCTGCCATTCTTCCCAATTGGCTAGAGGCATCAGAAGTTTACTCAATAATTTATTGATATTCTCTCTTGCACAGGAAATTGCTGAAAGGAATGATGGGTAAAAACTAATGTTTTTCTGTTTTGCAGGCCATTTAAAAATCTTTCAATCTATGAAGGCAGAGATGCTTGCGATAACGATGTGTAAGTTAATTTTCATTCATATCTAATTTTTCCCTAAAAAGGGCTATGCTGACTGAGTTTAATTTGGTTTCAAATGGAGTACTGAAAAGGAATCAGATGTAAAGTTTACCATTGTATATAGATGATATTTGTATAATAAGTTGCAATAAACATTCTGTAATCTGTTAGACTTAGAATATACATTTTCTACAGACAGATGGTTTGTTTAATTATTTATTTTAAGTTTAATGAACATAAAAGTTCCATATTTTACTATTCAAAACCAAGTGTCATGAAATCTGCTTGCACTGCAAATCTTTGCAAGAAGGATTTATAGAATAGAAATATGATCATAATCATCTCAATAGCTTAACGTTTATAATTATTTACAACTATTTGATATTAATAGAAATAAAATACAAATAAATTAAAAACTAAGTTTATTCAACTCTTTTAAAAACAATCAAGAATGTGTATCACAAGCTCATTTTGTGTATGCTAAAAGTATGAATTTATTCTGTTGGATTCTGAGATCAGTAATCAGCAAATGCTTTTCCTTATATACATTGGATTTTCCATGTTCTGTTGAACAAAGAGAGAGAGAGAGAGAGAGAGAGAGAGAGAGAGAGAGAGAGAGAGAGAGAGAGAGAGAGAGAGAGAGAGTGTGTGTGTGTGTGTAAAAAACATTTATAGAATTTTTTAGAATTGTGAAGTTTTATCTTTGTTGAATAACACAATAAGGTACAATTCCTAATGTTTCAAACTTCTGACGTTCTCTTTTAGGTGGTATACAAAAGATATTCTGAACAAAATGGACAAAGATGAGGATTATGCGACAGCCCTGCTGCTGAATCTGAAACCTTGGACGCAGTATGCAGTTTACGTACAAACCTATACCACTTCGTCTGCCAAATATGGAGCCATCAGCAGCATTGTCTACTTCACAACTCTACCCTACTGTAAGATCTATAAATTTAGCATAAGTTATTTTTCTTTTTTAAAGAAATTTTGTTAAATTTTTATGACGATAAAGTAAAATTTTGATAACATGTCTTAAATGGTGTGTTGTTATAAATCAGCTTCAGTACTTGAGTATATGTGCCAAAACTCTAAGTAACTTTAACTTTTGTTAAGAATTAATAGGGTTTAGCAATTGTATGTATTGTGAGCAGTATGCTATAATTGTCTTGTACCATTTGTAGACCCTACCATACCAGACAAGTTACGAGTTAAGGCGTTGGCCCCGGGGACACTGAAAATCATGTGGAACCCCCCTGCCAACCCTCACGGCAATGTTACACATTATGAGTTGTATTGGAGAAAGCGCCCTCTAGTGCATGAAAAATTCAATGAAAGAGACTACTGCTCAGAACGTATGTGTTGGGTTGTTGAAATTTGATGGATATTGAAATAAATATATTAAGCTTCATAAAATGAACTAATTACGTTATCATAAACAAATTGAATTGTATTATATTCAACGAGAATTGTGAATAGAAATTTTTTAATGAAGGAAATAAACTGAAAAACTGGTTTCGACTAATTTACCGTAGTTTTGATGTTGATGATGACCATAGCAATGATGCTCTGTATTGCAGCACTAGACTCTCTTCTTGACCAATCAGATGATTTGTATGATGAGCAGGACCAAATGGATACATCACGTGATATGGGTTTATCTAACAATAAGACTATTCAGGGCGAGTGTGCCTGCCCAAAGACCTTCGAAGAAGAGGAAGAGGAGAGGAAGGAGAGAGAGATGCAGATAGCTTTTGAGAACTTCTTGCATAACTATGTCTACCTCAAAAGGTAAATGTCAGCGGCATGCTGAAGTAACCTGTGTCAAAGTTAACACTGACTAGGGAAAAATGGCAGAAATTTGCATTTTGTGAGACAGCTATATTACATAAGAGTTTTTTTGAGATATACCTAGTGTGCATATACTATATAGTTGAATTTTTGAATATATAAGCCATACACTGAATATCTATATTTAATCGATTTTGATCCCCATGTAAACTTAATAAGTATTCTATATGTCTATCAGTGAATTTTGATCTCCCATTCTTCAGTGTGTTGGTTTTTTTTCTATAGAATGTCCATCCCATTATTGAATTGTCTGCCATTTCCTTAGATGCAAATATTTCAGGAAGAATGACAAAATTATGATAATCAGGAAAAACACTACTAATGATTGGTGGGGGGCACACATAGAGCCCGAAACAATTAAACTGCATGGGGAAATTGCCAACAAATGGTTGTAGAAGTATATTCACCTTAATGAAATACAAGGAAATCTTTGAATTCTGTGAATTGGAATGTCACTAGAATTATGTATCTGTTCAAAAAAAGGTCTCAGTTATTTTTTTCTTCTTCAGATTTTTTCCCTACATATTGTAAAATAGAATGTCAGCATGATTTATGAAATTGCAAGTGACATGTATTCATGATCTTTAATGTTTATTTAATGTTGTTCATTCTCTATTTTCTATATTTATATGTCCATTTTCACTTTAATTTTTTTATTCCTGGAATTGCTGCATTTAATTGTTATGGAACATTTCCCTTCAATATATAAATATAGTGACTCAATTTTCCAATTCATGATCTTTATGGGAGGGGAAACCCAACCAAAATTAGCATGCCAAGAAAAACGCAAATTGTGTGGGGTTTATTTTATATCAATTTTCCACAATCTTCATTTGCTGTTGTATATAAATATCATGGCCAACTTCATCAAGGGGACACAACCATGTCAAGCACCAAATCTGTCTACGCTACACGCAAACTGGGCAAATCAAGAAATCACTACAACTTCTACGTGATTCCTTTTTGTTCATCCTTACATATACGTTTTTATCTACATTTTTTATGTTACTCATTTTATTTAAAAATTGCATTCATCATGCTTTTATACAATGGAAAAACCCGAAAATGCATTCATTAAGCTTTTATACAATGGACAAAAACCCTAAATGCAACAAAAGAGCATCCTAATGAAAAACTACGGTACACTGCTATATTTTTTTGGGCTGAAGCAAAGAATTCTGCCACCATGCTGGGCTGTTTTTTATATTCTTCACTCCAATTTATACCTGCCTTTATATATTTTTACATCCATTTTTTGGATGAACACGTTTTTATCCATTTTTGGATAAATTTGAAAAGGGAATCCCAATGCTTGTTCTAATCCGTAAGAATGTGTGTGTTAAATCATAATGTATGTGTTATGTGTACTTTTCACTAACATTTTGTTCCTGCAGGCAAGTTCTCTCTCTCTCTCTCGCGTCATATGTCATTTCTATTTCTTAATGTTAACCAATTCTTTGTTATCACATCTAGGCACAAACAAGATAGGTAAGTAAAGAGATGAAATGAAGCAGATTTTTCAACAACAAAAAAATTTTCATGAATATTAAAAATCGTCTGTATGAGTGAAGCACCATCTGCATTTTTCAAAAAAAAACAACTAAACTCTATAACTCTTCCAAAATCCTACCATCCAGGGAAAATTTTTGTGTACACTCTATGTAGACTGCATCGTGAAATTTATCACTTTTAAAATTCAAATTTTGTAATAGTGAAATCCCTCCACCTGTATAATCACCATATACCACTTGTAAATTACAGTTAATTTTAGTTTCTACTTTTAGTTTCATTTTTGTGTTTCACTTTACAAAAAAAGCATACCCATTGTCTTGTAATCTGTATATATTTCTATATAATTTTCCATATATTCTTTTCTTCATACAATATTTATATTGAAGTGTTTGTAATGTATAGACACACTCAACAAAAATTTTCCCTACCTGTATTCTATCATGGCATAACATTTAATTTGAAGTTTACAAGAGATTGTTCTTAACTGGGAGATTTGTGTTTTCTTGTTGATTAAACCTTTTGGTGTTTGAAGTTTGGCATTATTAAAATATTTTTGGGTAAATGGGTAATTTTGCTATGAATGGAATTGAGTTTGAATTTTGTTTGAATTGCAATTTCCATTTCAGAGTCTTGGTTTTTTTTTTGTAAAAATTTGACTTGATTTTGTAAGATGCCTCTCCTGATCTCGCAATTTTTCAAAACAAAAAAAGATAGTAAATGGGCGAATTTGAAAAATTGATCAAGTATTTTCATCTGTAAAGCTCTTGATTTTGTTTTCCAAAGATAAATTTACAAGTTAAATTAGCAGCATGCAGTTTTATTCATTATGGATTTGATCAAACAATATTGATATATTGGAAATGCAGTGCAAACAAAGAATTTACTGAAATATTGTTTAATTATTATATTTATAAATGTTATGCTGTGACAGAATGCGTTACCTTGAATACAAATACTCGCTAGTCAGCCGCCGTCCTCATGCAGTGTGAAGCTAATGATAATAAAAACGAGAAGTTTCCTCCCCTTAAAGATATTGATTGTAAAATATAATAAAAAAAATATGTTTTTAAAATGTGTGGAGGTAATATCAATGCGCAATTCAATCACAGGGGGACATTTAAAGGCAGATTTTCATTTCAGTAATGTACAGGTTAACTACATATTTTTAATTAAGATATTTCTGTCTTGGTTTTGATAAAGGGGAAAAAGGGGATAAAAAGGAGGTAATAAATAGAAGGGTGGAAAGAAAAGGGGGTGGGTATTAAAGAATAAAAATGAAATTCAGAACCAACAATGTAAAGTAATGATGTGTCTAAATATTAATAGTTGTGGGTGGGATGTAAACAGATGTGAAACAGAAATCCAGATGAGTATAACGTTCAGAAAATTAATTAAATGTCATTGTCAGAAATGTGATTGAATTGTGCAATCAAATGTTCATGTATAGAGCGAGAGATGTTTGTATTGTTTTGTTACAACGTCTGGTGTTGATGTTAGAGTCTGATTTCTCTCTTGACCTCTTTCTCTCTTTCTTTGGACCTGAAATTTTCAACCCTGGGGTGCTGCATAGATTGTTCATTGCCAGTTTCTTGCTTCATAGCTTACTGTCTGCGGTTGCCGCTGCTCAACTTTTCTCTGTTATCTTCTTGTTCTTGTCTGGTGTCAATGTGCAGTCTATATATAACCAATAAGCCTGCTGTATATTTTGAGGTCTCCTACAGGATACTGACCTCCAACCCCCAGAGAAAACTGTCAATATTTGTTTTATGCTACTACAAAACTTTTACAGGAAACATTTGATATATGATTGGAATTTCTGGTTTCATGACCGGTTTATACTGGTAATAGTAAACCATTGGAATTTAAGGGTCAGTTGTAGAACTTTGAAAAGAACACAATGAACAATTTGTTTAACAAGGTGAATTATTGACTTCCGTTCTGTATTTATAATCATTTATCATTTGTTAAGTATTAATTTCATTCATCATCAACAAACTAATTATGTTAATGATCATTCTCCTCAGCGTTTTTGTTTTCTGGAATCTTTTACCATAAAAGTCCCTGTTACCTCAAAATTTCATAGAATTACCACAGGTGTGACACAGTTCTTTGATGACCCTCGTTAATATGCATAATTTGGTGGAGAAATACCAACTACAGATTATGTAGTGTAAATCTGTAACTGTGAAATGTACTTTTCTCTAATCTTTCATCATATATATCATACTTAAGACCTGGCTTATATTCTTTCTAAGATGCGTGAAAATTATCTTTTTGACATATGGGGCCACCAAAATCAAGATTGCTATGCTTCCATTCATGTATCATGCTTGTGTCTAATTTTTAATCATTATGTGGTGTGTGTTTACAATTATCTGATGATAATCCAATGTATACAGGTTTATGAAAGCTTTGCTACAAGATTTTCTCACTGAGCACTTGCTATCTATAGGGAAACTTGCAAGCAACAAATTCCAATCACCACCACTACTCCCAGGCGAGAATTGCATGATTAAGACCACTGCCTAATTATTATTTTTCACATACCCACACTCGGCATAGATTTTCACAGTGCAGACAATTTAAAAACTTCAGGCCAAAAGACACTAAAGAATAAATGGAAGAAGAAGAATCCCTTTCATATTGCTTTTTCAAATTTTTTTTAATTTTTTTTTTTTTTTTTGGGGGGGGGGGGGGGGTTGTTGTTGTCCATATCCATTTCAATTAGGTATGAATGCATAAAAGTGTCTTTAAATCATACATAAAGGGGGAAATTATTAACCAGGGATTAAATTGAAATTGAGGGGAAAATGAGAAAGTGCAAAATCGAGATTGTTTTTAAATTATTTGTGATGTAGATGTGTCTGTTTCTCTAGTGGGCTAGCTCAGTAATTTTTGAGGGGGCACCCAAAGACATACACATAAATATTACCATATTTGCACCAAAGTGAAAACATAGGAAAAGGCTAATGAGTAATGTACACACCATGTAAGGTCAAAAATATTTTGAGATTTTCAATATGTAATGGGAATATAAATCCACATGAAAGTACTGCAACCAAGTGCTTAGCAAGCAGGCCTTGGTAATTGGGACTTCTGATTGTAGCAGATGATATTAACATTTCATTATTGTGTGTCAATCATGTGTGTGTTGTGAGTGTCTGTATACTGCTTAGTTAGTGACTGTTCCAGTGTTTATACATATGTACATCAGAACTAGCTCCCTTCATTGTCATTTAACAATCCTCGCTTAAAACTCAAAATATTATATCATTAGAATGAAACTCATTGAAAGTGAATGAATATTCAAAACCTTAAAAATCTTTTTTTTTTTCAATCTTTAACAGAAAATAATCTTTTATTTCTGTATTGACCAATCATCTCAAGGTTGTGTTGTTTTTTTTTCATTTAAGTTTGGTTCACATAACTTCAGTAAATCTAATTAGTTTTTTGTTTTCAAGTCCATTTAATTTATTTATTCATTTTTTTTTTTTTGTAATATATTTTCTTTTGTCTTTGTTGTGCTTAATCAGAGTACTGAAAAAGCCTAAAGAGCAGTGATTTCTTGTGATTGTGTATATATATACGTATATATTTCGCAAGCAAATTTTTTCTGTAGTAATCACATTTGGCTTGTATTGCTTAATTCCTTCAGGACAGATTACGGTCCCCCCAAACCGTTGCCGGATTTGCCCACAGATTTGCCCACAACATCGTGAGTTTGACCACATACCACCAAAAGTTTAAGAATCGGCCAACCATTTTTTGTAGCTGTGTAAACTTGCACCTCTGCCTATAATCGCCAACAACACTAATTATGTGCATCTTGCATAATCTCTGGAAGTCCTGTTATTTTTAACAAGACTTGCATGATTTGCATACAATTGTTACAGATATTTTTGCTACTGGACAAGACTCTGATTTTTCCCTAATTACTTGAAATTACCCTTTTAAAACTGAGAAGAAAAAATATGTATTAAATTAACAAACATATTTCGATAAAAAATTTTATTTTATTTCTTATCTATTTATTGATGTTGTTTGCTGTTATAGAAAGAGGGCACAGTATTGTCCATGAATTTAGTCGCTTTCAGTGTATTTTTATGCAATGGTTTTATAAATTATAAATCACCACTTGGTATTGTAAATTCTAAAAAGAACTTCAAAAATTTGGGGGTAAATTTTGCACTCAAAAGTGCACATTTGGCTAAGGATTTTAGGTAAAATTTTTATTTTTTTCACTTAACTATTTTGACAAATTTTTCTCTTCTTCACTTTGATATAAATTCCTCTTGTACTGACATGCATGATTTTTTATGCATGCAATATGGCTTACACCTAATGCACTTTAGGTATTTGGCTTGCATGAATTATTTTAACCAATTTTAAAAGGGGGAAAAATATTTTTTTATTCAAAAAGAAAAGAAAAAAAGCATTGCAATTCACCTACACAAACAGAATTATATGACACATTATCCAGAAGATTCTTGTATATCTATGGTCTGCGGTGATCACATTCTCCAAGATATACGCTAGTTACAATGCCGTTCAGGAAATGTAGTTACCTTTACGCACCCATGTATACATTTTTATTTTAATATTTAAATTTGGTGAAAAAGAGTATAATTTTGTTCCTGTTTTCATCAAAAATTAAGTAAGTATTAGCAATGCAGCCAGTGATTTTTTCTTTTTTCTTGCAGTATTGATTGTCTAATGCCAGTGGACTTTATATTGTTATGCTTTTAAACCTTCATATTAATTATGATCATGAGATGTATTCATTGTGTGATATGCTAAAAATTTCACCAGTAGATGATATACATTAGGACATCATTGCCCACTGCCACATTGTATTTCTTCTCTTTTAAAAACAATCATCCTGTATCTTGATTTTGTCCTTATACATACCAGGTCAGTTTGACGTTCATGTGAATGGCGGGTTATTGATTTTGAGCAGTATGACACTGGCTCAAAGGGAAAAAATATAGAATGATAAAAACACTCATCTATCAATCATGTTCATGAATGTATTTAACTTTGTGGACAGCAGCACTTGCTCTGATTGTACCAAAGATTTCATTTGGGAACTTTCTTCCAGCTTTGGTGATAGAACTGAGGCCTTTTCACTCCTTCTTCTTCAGCATGTCTGTTTTTATCCCCTAGTACATTCCCCCCTTTCTCTCCCTCTACCTTCCAGAACTGTGCATATATAGTTACAATTGTTCATGTACTTGTCGATGAATATATATATGCTATTGTGAGGCATAAACTATCGAGTATGTACAGGGACCATAGATTTCTATACGTAGAGCCTAGTAGTGTCTACACTTATATGGAACTATATACATGTATATACAGTATTTATGCCTTTATGATGTTTATTTAAAATATTGTTTTGTTATATATCTGACTATCCATATGCATGTGAAGAATTTTGGATTGTTGCACTTTAATTACATTTATGATACAATGTGTTATTAATATTTAAAAATATATGTTGGATTGACTATGAATCTGTAAAGATGAAAGTTGGGTTGTAATGGTTTGTTCATTATTATTGCATCAAAAGAAAGTGCAGTCTCCAAGATTCTTGAAATGCATGATGAACACAGTTTAATTTGACTTGCTATCTCTTAATTAATTTACAGCACCAATTAATCACGATTATTATTATTAATCCTGAGTTTGTTGAAGCACTCTTCACCCTAATAAAAGAGTTTTCTCTGTGTGTGATTTCTTTACAGAAAGTTAATATAATTATATAATAATCTTATTAAAAAAATAATTATTTCTCGCTTAAAAATGATAATATCTCACAAGTTAAAGATGTTTCCCTTTGTTTAGTCATGAAATAAAAAGTGGTGAATTTAACTTTTAATCATTTATGAATAATCTTTTTTATAATTTAAAGACAATCGAAATTTTGATTGTAAAATAAGCTCAATGTTCGGTCTATGTTAGAGTGTGTGGTGATTCTTCTTATAGAATGGACAGCAAAAGAGCAGAGACGCTGTTTAAAAAGAATCGTATTATCTCCAATATCACTCTTCCCACCAATCTGCCGCTGAAACCAAACCCAAAGCTACAGAGACAAAGGGCACGGAGGTACAGTCGGGAGGCATCATTGCCGTACAACGCCTCTGCCACAAACGGCCTGAGGATCAACTTGAGTGATTCTGTAGATAACGACACAGACACTGTCAATGAAACGGAGAAAGACCTCCCCTTCAACAAAGTCATCGTGCAGACGCCGTTGCAGAAGAATGATATGAGTTACATTATCAGTAACTTGGGCCACTTTCAGGACTATAGAATTGAGGTGAGACCCAGGGATTTTCATATAACTCGTATATACAATACTACGATAGTGAAAAAGTATGGTTAATGCTTTAAACACTGATGATGTAATGAAAGATTTTGCCCATAAATCATGTAAAAGAATATTTTGCTGCAAATACAATGTACTCAGTTTAAATTGTTAATGATGTACTACAAATGATTACTAGTGTCTACCAGTACTGCTTGTATAATTTTTACCAACTTCAAATATTTCAAACATGATATAAGTTGTGGAATACCATAACTGACTTTTTGTTCTTTATATAGGTAATAGCATGTCAGGAACGAGACCCACGGGATCCAGCCAAAATGAAGCTGTGCAGCATCCGCGCTATTTCACTTGGTCGAACCCTTCCTGACAGTACGTGGACTAGTTAATATCATGATTCAAAATAGTAAACAGTAAAAGCTCTTATAATCTTTCAGATTATGGAATAACTTCTTTCATGCAAGTTAGTTGTCACATTATTGTTGTTTCTGTCCAAAATGGTTAAATAGTCCAAGTGCAATGTAATTACATGTGTATTAAGAAATGCAAACTGTTTTATTATTTGAAGTTTATTTTATGATAAATTAATTCTTTTCAGAAACTGCTGATAACATTGATCCAAAAACAATCAAAATTTACAAAATGAGCAACAAGACAGGGGAAGTGATCGTGTATTGGGACGAACCTAAGGAACCAAACGGGCTCATCTTAAGCTATGATATCCAGTACAGCAAAGTCATGAAAGATGTATGAAGCTTAGTTTTCTTGAATTTATTGACTGTTAATTAATTAATATATATGTATATGCTACTTGTTTAAAACAGTCTTTGAATGAAAATACATTTATTTTATTGCTCTTAGAAGATTTGATTCTTTCAACTAAAAATAGAAATATTTGATCTAGTTTTAATGTCCATTTCATAGAATGAGATATAGAAAACAAATTGAAATGAAATGATCTATAACTGAATCAGGTGAAGCCGAATACCCTGTGTGTACCTCATCTGAAGTACAAGAAGATAGGTGGCTACAAACTCCAGAAGTTGGATCCGGGGAATTACTCGGTACAGATCCGGGCCATCTCCTTGGCCTTTACCACCAACTACACAGAGCCTAGATACTTTGTTGTGTCTGCCCCCTCCACCAGTAAGTGACTACCAGATGTCCTGGAAAGACAATATTACTGCTTTAAATTTTGAGGTTTTTCTCTATGAATTTCAAAAAAAAATTTAATATCAGTAGGTTAATAGCTGTATTCAAGTAACATACACATGTGAACAAAAACACCAGTAAGTGCAAACATGTAAATCATTTATTCTTACAAACAACAGAACGACTCACAATGTTTCGACAGCATCGCTTGTCAACATTTCATAAATAAACTTGTATTCCTCTGCCACTATTGGAGATGAGCATTTGTGTGCTATTGGAGATGAGCATTTGTGTACTACAATACCTGCAAAAGAGATATTTCTTCTGGAAATTTCTCTTAATATCCACATTTGAGGTGTTAGCTGACAATTAATGGAGGCAATTTATAAATACAAGCAGCTTGACTTCTCAATGGTTTATTTACATGTTATTGAGACACAAATATTCTGACTGCTCTCTGTTTGTAGCTCAACAATGGCCACCTGAGACTATCATCGCTGTCACTGTATCGGGGGTCCTCCTCCTTATCCTCATCGTGGTCATCGGCGTGTGGTTCATCGCGCGCAGCAGATTCAAGAAAATTCCGGACAGACCCGACTTCACCTCAATCAACCCTGATTACGAGCGTAAGATATTGATATCAATGTCAAGAATAACAAATCAGATGTTTGAAATATTTTTGCATGCACCAGAAGAGTATGAAATCTTTATTATTAGTCCCTAAGTATTCATTGATATGTTGTTTACAAAAAAAAGCAAATAAAAACTATTTTTTCTTTCTTTGTTCAAAGTGAATCATATTTCCTGATCTATTAAGATTAACATGAAAGGTGATGGAAAATGATATGGATATTGAAAAAAACATTATTTTTTAAGTTGGTTAATCTCGAGAGTGAAAGAGATGATCTGATAGTATAAGTCAGGTTTGATCAGTGCACTAGTGTTACTGCTTCAAGCCTTAGGCTCTGATGCTTGAAATTACATACCGGTACACATAAATTGGTTACAGATTACAATCCTGATGAGTGGGAGGTGGAGCGTGACAAGATTCAACTCATCCGTGAATTGGGTCAAGGTTCATTTGGTATGGTGTATGAAGGGGTTGCGAGGGACCTGTATGGTAAAGGAGGGGAGATAAAAGTCGCAGTCAAGGTAACCAAAAAAAAACCTCTTGAATTTTTAAAATTCAACTTTGAATGTTTGTTTGGATAAGATTTATTATTTGTGTGTGTGTGGTGGTGGGGGGGGGGGGGGGGGGGTTCTTTACATATAATTTTCAATTTTGAGAAGATTAGGTACTATTTCATATATAATTTAACTGAAATCCAAGTAATCATTGATTGTGTATGAATTTTCAGACTGTAAATGAACATGCAACATACAGAGAAAGAATGGAGTTCCTTAGTGAGGCATCCAGAATGAAGTAAGTTTGTGCCTTTGAATGATACAAATCCAAAGAATGGTTGTAGTTTTGAAAGATCTTCCTTTATAATAATAAATGTAGTCTAGTAAATTTCAACAAAATGTGTAGGCACAAAAAATATATTAAATGTATGGACCAAATAATGGATGAAATCAAGCAGGAGACCTATATAAACTCCTTAGATCTAAAAGCTATGACAAGGATAAAAATCATTGTTGAGATAGCTGCTTACTGATAGAGAGATTGCACTGTGTCTCATTGTTGGAACTGTTTTCTGTTACCAGGGCCTTTTCTTGTAACCATGTGGTACGGTTGCTAGGAGTGGTCTCTGACGGACAGCCAGCTCTGCTCATTATGGAGCTGATGGAGAAAGGCGATCTCAAAAATTTTCTCAGGATGCATCGACCGGTGGAAGAGGTGAGTGGTTCAGAGGACACTTTTAAACAATTGTCAACAGTGTTTATATATTGTTATAATATGATGTCATCAGTATTTGTTGAACATCAATTATGGTGGATTTTATTGTGACGACCCATGAAATCAAATGTTCACTGCAGTATGATCTGAAAATATTTTGTACTGACCATTGTCAACAAATTCAGTAGCCTTGAAACTTTGAATTTCAATAGTCAGAGTATTTATGAAACCACAGTAATTCATTTTGTAAAAGTTGTAGGATAAGCAAGCAGTATAAGCAATTAGAATTGGAATTTTTTCATCTGAAAAAGTATTTATTGCTTATCAAAATTCTTCTTGTACACATTTTGCTATTTTTCATAAATGGTGAATCTTTTTATTTGATTATGTAACATTTCTATTTTTCTTTGTCCACAGGACATTGATTCTACTTTTGCTGGAATAAAGGTAAGGCTAATTTTGCTGTTACTGTAGTTATTGTACATTTTGTTTAAAAGATCCATCTGAAAGTGTCAAATTTTATGCATCTTTCTTTTTGTGTTTTCAGGAACATATTAGTCGAACTCCTCCAACCATTAAAAGAATTATTCAAATGGCAGGGGAAATAGCTGACGGCATGGCATATTTAGCCGACAAAAAGTTTGTTCACAGGGATTTAGCAGCAAGAAATTGTATGGTTGCTGAAGATCTTACTGTCAAAATTGCTGGTATGTGTTTACCTCAAATGTGGAATAATTTACAGAAGTAAAAAGTTTGTTGTAGATTCCAAGTTTGTTGATCTTGAGTACCTGTCTGCTGTGACAAAATTATTGTTTATGATACCTGTGAATTTTTTATGATTAAAAAATTTGTATTGATTTTTAAATTATTAGTTATATTTAAAAATAAGATTCAGCAAAGTTAGAATGGGTTATCAATATACACTAGTTTGTAATATGGGAAACAACTGAGTCTGATATTGACATGTCTTTTCTTCTTACAGATTTTGGCATGACAAGAGACATATATGAGACAGATTACTACAGAAAGGGAGGTAAGGCGTTGTTACCGGTGAGATGGATGGCTCCTGAGTCCCTGAAGGATGGTATATTCACCAGTCTGTCAGACGTATGGTATGTATTGTGCCTCTTGCATGTCTCTGATCTATAGAAAACATTCAGAAATTGCTGGGTTTAGAAGAGGAAGGCTCTGTGAATGTCTAAAAATAACTAAGATAAAGAAAAAAATTCCATAAAAAACTATCAGTAATTGCAGAAAGCAAACGAATTTGTTTAAAGAATGTCTAGAATTAAACAGGTGCAAAAAGGGAAGGGCTTAATTGTTCAGGATTACTCATAAACCTGTAAAGTGATTGTACTATGCACTGTGATTCCCTATCATTTTTACGTGGAACTTTTTATATTATGATGATAGCAGGATGTGTGTTGTGAAGCAATAAGTGCATGTATGGTTTAAAAAATATTCACTATGAATTGACAAATTAAAGCAAGTATCTAAAGAAAAAATATAAAATTAATGATCCCAATATGAAGTTTGGATTATCTAAGAGGTCTCACTGAAAGGTACATGTATATATATTGTACATAAGTAATTTTAGACCTAATGTCTGTGTATTATTTAGCTGAATTGGTAATTTTTCACCCTAATCGATGTATCGGTAATTTTTGCCCTTATCAAATACAAGTAGGTAATAAGTACATGTATCAGTAAATAAGGCAGTGTACAGTACCTGATTAAACCTCAATTTATTTGTAGGTCGTACGGAGTGGTGTTGTGGGAGATGGCTACCCTAGCCGCACAACCCTATCAGGGACTGTCCAATGAGGAGGTCCTGAGATACGTGTTAAACGGTCGGGTCATGGAGAAACCCGAGGACTGTCCAGACAGACTGTAAGTCATTGAAAGTCGATTTGTAAATAGATAGCAATTCCATGCAGGAAAGTTCAGTGCATTGATGGCTTGATCATTATTTTACTTTGCAACAAAGAGGCACATTGATTGCAAGAAATAACAACATTTTCGCATCCTCTGATTTACAGAAAGTAGCTTTTTGCTCTTCTTTAAACAATTTAAACGATGCTAAATATTTCTTGCAGGTTTGAGTTAATGCAAAAGTGTTGGCGCTACAGACCAAAACAGAGACCAACCTTCAAGGAGATTCTAGAAGAGTTGGTGCCGGAGCTGGACCCATCGTTCGCTCACAAGTCATACTTTTTCAGTGATGAAAATAAACAAGACTCGCTCGAGTACATTGAGGAAGGTGATGAGGATATGGACGAGTCAAAAACTCCTTTTATTCAAAATGAGGATGAATGTGACATGAAAGGGGCGGAGGGAGGAGTAGACCTCCGAGAGCTCCCGGACCAAGATATTGATGACGATATAGACCTTGGGGAGGATTACTACCCTCCCGGCTATCAGGAAGCACAGCATTCGTATCAGAACGGGGAGTTGTTCCCGGAGCTGAGGATTGATAATGTGAATAATGTGTTGTATTCTCGTTCACAAGCGGACAAGCTGATGCTGAATGGCACCGAGCCTTGTGACTGCATTCTCACGCAGGAGTCGAACCCCGATTCTCAACCGGATCAGCGGTTCAGTTCTTGTTCCAATCCCTACAGTGCAATAGGTTCAAGTGACGATAGCAAGGACAGCTCAAAAAGTTCCAGTAGCAGTTACGCTCAAATGAACGGCGTCCATATTGCGAACGGACATATTGCCATGCATCACTTAAAAACGACAAAATGCTAGTGTTATATTTTCCTCATTTCTTTCCCCCCTTCATAGTCATGTCTTAAAATAGATGTTATTGTGATCTCATTTTTACCATACATCATTGTTTTCCATCATCTAAATTGTCAGTTTTATGAAAATTCTTTCCATGTGTGTTGACAGTAGTCGACTCATC
Source organism: Magallana nippona (assembly GCA_033439105.1). NCBI lineage: Eukaryota > Metazoa > Mollusca > Bivalvia > Ostreida > Ostreidae > Magallana > Magallana nippona. The sequence goes on from CM065923.1 coordinate 8,388,975, forward strand.
AGACTTGGTCAAAATAGGAATATGTTGGATTCGTGTTTTCCAACTTTGTGGTGTTTTTTTTTTTTTTTTGGGGGGGGGGGGGGGGGGGGGTGAGAATGCTATGAGGCGTGGGTTGAAACATGTACACTGTTGAATGTATGATTACATTGAGCTCTGTTAAATTTCTCAGTCCCATGTTGTTGACAGATCTTGGATGTTTTTTGAGATTAATTTTATGAACTGATTTTATTTTTACCAATTAGTACAATGTTGAAGGTTTATTCATGTGACGATAGGTTTTTAACAACAATTTACATAAAGCAGATATATTTATTACTGTTTTTGTCTAGCAGAGAGACTTTTTTCTCTTTGAATAGATGAGCAATAAGGCATAGTTTACTTTTGAGATGAACTTTTTTTCTTTTAAATAAAGATTTTTAAAAAACTATTACTTATAAGGTTGAACTTTACCCCTGTGTATCATGGTGTCATTACAGTTTTAAGATTTTAACAAACACATGAATACAAATGATCAAATCTATATCATATTTTGAGCAATTGGACATAAAAATACATGGAAAAAACAAAAAACATCATTCAACATTTTACTAATATCTTTTAAAAGGAAAATTAAGATAAGCACAATTAATGAATAGTAAAGAGTACTAGAGACATGAAAACAACACTAGAATATCGGTAATGGATGCTCGGCATGTTTTACATTATACACTAGTGGTAAGCTTTCCTTTTCTGTCCATCGGAATCTTGAAAACAATACCTACCCCTCTTCTCCATATGAAAACTAGTCCAGTTGTAAAATGAACCTATTATCAGCTGTCAACAAAAGCATTCTAGTCGTAACCATGCAGTAAGAAAAATAAGAATAAGCTCTCGGTTTGTTGATGAACTTTGACTTAAGATCTCTGATATTTAAAATCAAAAATTAGAATAGTGAAACTTATAGTTTAGTGATGTATAAAACATGACAAATATTTATAGATAAGCTCAGTGGGAAAATTCTGTGTAATGCAGTACTTGAATTGTAGAATTGAATGAAGAAATAACTTGCAGAAAACACTTTGTAGACTTTTATTTTTATCAGTGATGGTAGAATCTACTGAATATTAAACCCTAAGACTGCCCTCAGAATCTATCCTTGTTTTATTGTGTATCTCTTTGATATTCAGTGACAATAAGTTCTAGCAGAGAAACTCTTGTGAGCTCATTTTGAAGTAGGATTTGAATTCAATCTTGCATTCTAAGCATTATTTGATAATTTCTGGAGTTTCACATATGGTAAATAAAAAGGTAAATGGCAATTTTGAAGAGAATTTTTCTCGAAAAATGTTTGTTGTTAAAAATGTCTACATAACAATGTTATTTTTAGTGCTAAGTGTGCTGCATTACACAGATTTTTACTATCCAAGACAAGAGATGGTCTACCATCTCCTCTTCAGTTAGGAACACGGTCTGGTTTGGACTAAGCAACATTCCTTCACATTATTCTCAGTACAGGTCCTGCCCACCTCATACATGTACATTTGCGGAGTTGAAGGTTTTGATATTGACTGAGTGTATTCAGAGCAGTGTGATTGAAGAGGCGAAATGTGTCTAAACGAATAAAAGCGTATTTATGAAATTATTTAATATGGCATTTGTGATTCACTGGTTGGTTGTTAATCATTCTGAAAATAGGAGAGACAAAAAGATTGTGTATAATTCTTTGTTGAATGGTTTTGAAGACATTAGGAAGAGTAAATAATTTTTTTTTTGTTTTACAAATTTATTCTTTCAAATCAATGCAGATCCGTTTTGACATTTTTTTCCCCCCACTGGCATTTATTGTTACATATCTTACATGAAATCATGCAGATATACAAGGAGACCAAAATTAGTGAGTGATTACGGTACATCATGTCTATTTATATCTGTCATTATTATTATGTACATGTAACCTCTCTCTCTCTGGGTTTGTTCGTACCTCGGTCCTTCATCTGCAAGCCTCTCTCGCTGCTCATCAATTATTGGTGGCAGATTGTTGAACTTCTAGCCAATCAAAAACTGCTATGAAAAAAGGAGAGGTGGTTGGGGGTCAATCACTGCCAAGCAATTAAGGGACAGAGAACTTGATGTATAGTGGGGTATTCCATGAATTAGAAACTAAATGCACTTTGCAAACATGATTCCAAAATTTTTCATTTATTTAAATTGTTCTCATAGTTGCTAATTGATTCTTCCTATTTCCAAATAATTTTTTTTTTCATCCATGCTATTGAAACATGGTTCAAGATGAAAGAAGACTTTTCCTTTAAAACTAAGCCTAAAGCAGATGAAGGGCACATATTGTGTTGATCATAAGAGACATGCTTGTATTATTTTATGTTTCTACCTCTTCTCGTACACATATATTTATTGTTGTCATACAGACTAATGCATTTCACTTCCAAATAGGTTGTCTTTGGAACTTTTAAGTTAACAAAACATCAGTCATTTCAACAGCATCAAATCTTGGGGATTTTTTAATGGGTTGTTAAGAAAAAGAAAGGCATTCAATAATTTGTGTTTTAAAAGGGAACAATTATTTGCTTACTTTTATTCTTTTAATTTTTTACTGAAATGGTTAGATTTTTTCTCGATTTTGTTATTGTATTTAAATGAGGTATTCATTTTGAATTTACCAGGTATTTTATGCATTACACAGAAACTGATAGTCAATACAGTGTTGTTATATGGAATTGAAATTGTACATGTACTTGCATGCTATAAAATCATTTATAGAAAAGAACTTTTAAGATATTAAACAAAATCAATATTTGGAGAAAAATTTCCTGTACCACTTTTGTGTTTACTATAATTATATTTAGGGAAACCAAATTTTTATTACACCATTTTCAGGCAGTTTCATACTAGACAGGATTTTATATACAATTTACATCCATATTTAAATGTTTCTTGGATGATTTAGCAACTGATGATGTTGTTGTCAATACTGAAAATATGTGTACATTTTTATTCATACAAATACTATGTTATGCGAGATTTGATGAATGACTGGATATATGTATTGACAAGTGTGTGTGGTGTAAAAGTGGTGAATGTGAAACAGAAGCTCTGTCATATTCTAGTTCTTCTGTATTCAAAAATAAAATTCAAAGTACAAAATTTGATATAAGTTGTAAATTTATTTATTTTCTTTCCCATCTTTTATTTGGTTTTGGAAGCACAGTACTGGTCAGAGATTATCACAGATTCCATATGAATTTATTTCTTTAAAAATCATTTTCCAAAAATATTTTTGGAAATTTTATGAAATATTTTATTTGAAATGATATTTTGTTAACACTGATAAATGTTTTGGAGTAAATCTGCTAAAGATGTGTTTTTGGAAGCCTAGAAGTATGCTGGTCTGATTCAGTGCTGTATATACAGATGAGTATTTATTTAAAACAGAATCAGCTATGTGGTTCAATTTATACTGTTGTCTGTTGATCACATGACCATATAGTCATTCATTTGATTCAAGTGGCATTGTCATTGGGCTGTACATAACTGCATTCAATTTTTGTAGCTTTTGCCTACCAACCAAAGTACAGAAATGATTGTGTAAATAAAAAGCGAGTCATAAAACGAGTAGTTTTCTTCTGTTATATCAAGGTTAGAAGAGGGGACAAAATAGAGCACCTGCTGTGTTAGCAAGGTTCCAGTGTACTCTTATTAAGCCCCATATGCTAAAGACCTAAGTCATAAGAAAAACAATTAAACTTTTTCTAAATGATGGAGATTAAATGACAGTCAAGCAACCTTGAAACCATGATAAAAGTCTCATGACAACCATGCTGTGCCCATGACTGCCAAACATTGGCTCTTTAACTTCAATAGACAAGATAGACAAAATTAATGATTACATTAACTGATCAATCAGTTTGTGATATATCTGGATAACATTTTCCTGTGTCCCACATCTGATTGGGATTCCATTATGGATGTTTTTTCTGTGCTGTATTGGTCTGTTGGAAGTACCAGTGTCTTGCATCTTATAATTGTCAACAGTATGACTAGGATTCTATCATAAATGATGATTTTTGAGCTCTGTTGTTCCGTTTTAAATGCCAAGGTCTTGTATACATGTATAACAATTTACAGAAATTCTATTTATCAAGCATGTAATTTTCTGTGACCATGAAATAAAGGATGATGTATGTATCATATTTTTTATACATTTCTGAAAGCTAAATGGTAACCATACATCATATTGTAAGTAGCGCATGAGATTTAATATTATTTTAAAAGATTGTGCATCACACTTCCTTATCATCTGATATCCTCGCATTTCTGACTCATATCAGTGATATTTTATTAAATCAAAATAAGCAAGATAAGTAAATCCTTTAATTCCAATAATTCTCTTTGATATTCAAATTTAATCATACCCCTGTGTATGTGTACCCACATAACAACCTAATACCACAATGATACTTGTACCTACACCCATTTGAATCGGCAATTATATTAATTCCTTTGATAGTTCTCCAGTGCATGGGCACTCGACAAACAATCATAATGCTATAGGGTTTGTCTTGGTATATTTTACTAGCATATTATTAAAGCTCTGATCATCTAATGGTATTGGCTCATTTTAAAAGTTGTCATAGGAGTACAGTCTATTCAATCATTGAGATACAGGTAATGTGAATAGAATGGCATCGAGGTACCATGCAAGTATCATTTGGGTTCAGAAGATATATACATAAAAGATCTCTCATGATTTGCATAGATGCTTTTATCCACCAAGTTGTGTGCCTAAGTGGTTCTTTTTTTTTTTAACTTGGATACTAGGTTTTTTGGTGTTTTTTTTTTTTTAAATTGAGGTACCAGGGTTACCCAGGCTTGGTGTTAAGTAACTGATCTAATTACCCTCACTTACTTTTACTTCGCTCATCACATTCAGTTGCATACAAACATGCACATCATAGCTATGAACTAAAGTTTCGCAAGACTCTTCTTTTTCTGGAGGTACAAACGACCTTTAAATTGCCATAAAAATTACAGCCTCATTAATATAATTATGAAACAATAAAATAAACCGCTACAGTAAACATTTTTATCTTTCAGTCTAAATTAGAAATAGAAATAGAAATAAGTAATGATAACTAGATATCAGTTTATTAAAAAAACTTGAGTGATGAAACTCGCTGAACATTGAAACCGAATTTGCATGCTTAACGTTACAATGTTCACGTGTTGATCAGTCAAACTACACAATGGGAATTCCCTATTTCTAATTTTATCATCCTCCTGTTTTATGAGTTTTAGTCACTTTTTATAAATTTCATTAACCCAAGTTACCTTACGTAAAAAAAATAACAAAACTTTTCTCAATCTGGACAATTTCTGTAATCTTTAGAATGAGAAAATATAATATTTGTAATTAATTTCCCTGTGCGGGGCCTCACATTGTACATGCGCCCGAGCAGCGTTTCATGACTTCTACGTCACATTATATCAGCTGGACTTTGGACCCTTTTGTCGTCACCTTTTACATTGCAGCGCATATAAAAGGAAGATTATAGAAGTGAAAATCAGAATAATTTCGTATCTTCTACAACTTACGACAGCCATAAGGTAAGGATAAGTTTTTACAGTATGGATACATTAAGGCTATTATCCTTTTATCAAGATAACTGATATCCAAATGAATAACGTTACATGTGAATGAAGCTGTTGTAACAATCTAACGGCTAAGTGGGATAGGTAGGGTTATGTATACTGGTAATTTCATCATAGTCAAAAACCATTGAGAATACTGATTGATTGATTTTGCTATAGGTAATGGTTGGTCATTCAACTCTTCTAATACCTGTACTGTTTAATAATCATGCATCATGTTATTATGTATTTTCAAAAAGGGCACTGATTGGAATAATTAAATCAAATATTTATATTGCAGTATATGTACAGAAGAAGCATTATGGAGCAAGAACAGCAGCAACAACAAGAGCAGTTTGTCACCCGCTTGGCCAGTCTACCAGTGGTCAGCACCGCGGTCACTCAGGCATGCAGTCTGTATCAGCAGACCAAGGAAAGCAACCGGGTGTTTCGCACTTCACTGAATCTAGCGGAATCCAGCATCAAAAGTGTTGCTGAGACCTCCAAGCCCTATCTAGAGAAATATCAGCCTCAGTGTAAGTGTTTAGTATTGATTTTATTTCTGGAAAGTTGATGCAAACACAGATTTATATAGATTATTTTTGACAATGTAATACAAAAGGAAGGGTGATATATTAAACCAGTAAGTTTTTACCAAAAATTCCTATAGTTTTTATTCATCCTTCAAAGTTTTCCAGGTTATTTTTAAATCAAGATATGCATTTCTTTTCATTCCTCATTTGAATTTGAAATGAAAAGTATCAAGAATTTATTGTGTACATTTCTGTTGCAGTGGAAACTATGAACAAGATCGCTTGTAGTCAGTTGGAGAAGCTAGAGGAGAAATGCCCAGCAATTACTAAGCCCACTGATGAGGTATATGTTTTTCTGTAAAGCTGGGTTATACTGGCTGTATTAACAAATCTTTTGTACCTGTCTTACCTTGAAATATTGAATGCATCAAACAGCATCATTTTCTACTTGATCCTTGAAAGGCATAAGGACAAAGCACAGTGATAAACAACTTTTGCATTGTGTGTTTTTCCATCAAGTTATGCATAGTGCTAAATATGCATAATTAATAGCTGATTCTACTACAGTTATTGCCGAGATCAAAGAGATGCCGTGGACATTATTCTCCAATATACCACAAACGTCTTCAGTAAATTATCAGATCAGAAATACCTATTTGTCTCGCACTGATCATGAAAGTACAACTTCAAACCGTTAAAAGTTTTAAAACCATGTCAATTTCACGTGTTAGTTCCCGTCAAAACGATGTGTATAGCCTCAAATGTTTATTTTCATTCCCAGGACCTCCCTAGCACAGTTTCACTGCGTCTTTTTGCATAAAATATATAACGTGTAGTAGTAATAATCGTGTTAAATTGCCCTTAAAATATTAGGAATATGATTCAAAGATATTTTATAAATAAGTGAAGAGTATTAAAAATCCAAAGAAAAATTCTGTCGTCTGCATGTGATTCCTTTGATCGAAACACATGTAAACATTACTAACAAAACCGTACATGGAACAGCCGTCAAAATGACCTAGATCATCTCTCTATAGGAGAAACAATCTTTAGAAATACTGGGCTGTTGGTAGAATAGAAATAAAGTTCTTGCTATCAAGAATGTTGCAGGATAACCTCCTCGGTCTCGAAATGTTGTTTGAAATATAAAAGCCTCGGCTAACACCTCGGCTTTTATATTTCAAAACAACATTTCTCGACCTCGGATGTTATTCTGCAACATTCACGAAAACTTGTACTTTTTTTCTTAATTAGTCTCCTGACTAAATATGCATAATTAATAACTGATTAGTCTCCTGACTAATGGTACATGTATCTGTAAATTTATACCAATTTAAAAAAATTGAATCCAAATGTAACTGAAACACTGACAAGAGATATGTGGACATATCATTATACGCCATTTATACTTTGATTTATTTAAGGTTCTTGTATATATAATTCTTCATTAAACAGCTGGTGAATGATGGGAAGGAGGCTTGTCAGGCGGTCCTGAAGCCGGCTGTGGACTGCGTGAATGCAGTGAAACAGTACAGTTCCGACAAGTATAACCAAGGAAAGGAACAGGTATAGTCCACATACAAACAGATCCACCATCAAATACGAAAATATTGGGTCAAAATATCTGTCAAATCTTTATAAAGAGAGAATGGCATTACAGTCATATTTATATAGAATTTTTGTTGCCAGCACTTCTGTTTTTATCAAGCAACAAGAAAAATGAAACAAATGAATAATTATTCCTTATGTGATTTGTTATAGGTAGATAAAGTTGTGCAGATGGGAACAAACACTGTTAAAACTGTGAAAGACATGGGAATGACTGTGGTGTCCAAGTCAATGGAAACAACCTATGGTCAGTTTGTGGCCGGCAAAATGAACGACGCCCTCACTCTGTCTGAGGACTACATAAACAAGTACTTGCCCGCAGAGGAAGAGGAGGTGAAAGAGAATGGTAGGTCATGAGCTTGTAATTCTGTCTCCTTGATAAAAAAGATATAAATTCTTTTATTTACGCAATGAATTTTGGTAAATTAAGGTACAAAATTAAAGGTCTTTAGTTTACAGTTAAGCAGGGTTTCAGCAATTAGCTTATAATAATTCATAGTGTGAAGTCAGTTTTATTCTCCTGATCTTTAAATTGTATTATGAACTTATAGGATATAAAGAATTACCACTATGATGAATCTGACTTGCTCATCCCTTCCAATTGCTAAGCATGTTTACCGGTCTTTGAAATTTTCAGAGGATGAAAAAGAGGAGGCAGAGATGGACGAATACCCCCAGGACCCAGTGACCAGAGCCCAGGCCCTCACCACCAAGGTGAGACGGAGGATGTACAAGCGTGCCATCAGGGAGTTTAAGGGGATCCAGATGCGCAGCCAGGAAAACTTACAGAAGCTCAACTTCACTGTTGATTTGGTGAGTTTCACTAGAAATTCATTTAAATGGGCATGATTTTTTGTAGTTAATACCTGGGAACAAATTTTGTTGGAGTTACTACCAGTATTGGTAGAATACTGGAAAAAAGAATGGTTGCTTCATTTTTAAAGTAAACGTTTTTAACAGATTCAATATGCCAAGACAAATATGGACTCGGCTAAAGAGAAATTGGGAGAAACTATGGATGCTGCTCAGAACAAGATTTCCAGTACCTGGAAAGAGATACAGGCCGAGAACCCCGACCTCCCCAATGTAAGAACTGTTAACAGCATGTAAAAAACATGTCTATCAAGATTAGAGCTTTTTATGTCTTGATAAGAAAATGTACATGTATTTCCAGTTTACAAAAACACTGTCTTAGTATGTGGTAAAACTCTGTCTTTTAAAAACAATCCACTTGAACTGATAAAGAATGATCTTGAACTTTGAACAAGTTATTTACAAGTGTCTTTTATCTGTTATCCAAGTGAATGGCTGAATAAGGGTTTTGTTTAAATTGTTAGGTCATTGACATGCACGCTGTAGCTGTCTAAACTATGAATAGAAAACGTTCATACATTATCAAATTCAAGGTTATCATGCTCTCTGAGTGAAACCTTCATGCACTTTGGACTTTAAAACGTGTGTGGTAATCCTAAATACGTAACTATTTAATATAATGTTATGCAATTTTTTAGTCTGTTCAGACATAGAAAATTAGCAGTCCTTTATATAATTGTTTATAATAATATGCAAACTCTTACAAATTGATTTGTAGTTTTATAACAGAAAAAAACACTGGAAAATGTAAATTTATGTCTTTACATGTATTAATTTCAGACTGTAGAAGGCAGAACCATTGCAGTGGCTCGACATGTAAGCCAGCAGCTACAACAGAGTGTGGCAAGAGTTGCCTCCATTTTACCAGGATCTCTTCAGCCTGCAGCCGTGCAGGAAAGACTTCAGGAGGCCAAGACGTTCACAGAGGACTTGTACAAATCATTTCAAAAAGTAAGAGTCAAAGGGAAATTACTTAGAAAACCCAATTAATACAGAATCTTGATAGAAAGATAATGCAGCAGCTCTTGGAAAAAATAATCACAATTTGTTTATAGTTCACTCAATGCAACATATGTATATTCAATTAAGAATCTTAATTATCTAACTCCATCTTGTTTTCATAAGGTTGAGAGATATGAGGATGTTCCTGCCTGGATCCTGACCCAGTCCAAGGAGAGGCTGACCTACTTACAGGACACCCTCAGTTTCCTGACGGACAAGCTACTGACTGGACCCCTTAACTGGATGGTGGGTATCTGTGGAGGGAAACCTCTATATTGGTGAATAATGACTGCTTGGTAGGGAAAAAAAACAATAATTAAAGCTGACAATTTCAAAAGAAGGGGTAAGGGGTACTGGTATATGTTAGGGTTTTTTGCAAATTTTGAAAGAAAAAAAAAGGACATTTTTTTATTGCCAAGCAGTCATTTTTTCAAAATTCTTTAATTGTGTTAAATGTTGTTTGCATGAACTAACACATTGATAGTTCATTTTTTTTGTCTTCATGCACTTGAATTCTACAGATTATACCGTTGAATACCTAAATTCACTTGGTTTCGTACTTTTCCACAAGAAATTTCACTACATTAATTTCCATTGAAAAGAAACTAAAGAAGCCCCACTTATTCTAAGCCTTTTAGTTTGTCATCATTTGTGTTGTTGTGTTAGATTGCATTCATCACTGCATTAGATAATTTAAAACCAGAACTCCAGCAGCTTTTTTTTTTTCAAACACTGATTAATTCTAACCTACATTAGTGCAGTAGTATCATTGTAACTATAGATAAATTGATAACATTTTCATTCATTTGCTTTATCTGTAGCTTTTCCATTCTTTTTTAATCCTAAATCAACTAAAATTCCTGTTTGAACATGAAAGAGACCTTTTCTTAATAATACTTTTTCTTCACATGATATTACCGCGGTAATACTCTTTACCTTTTATTTTAACTTCGAAATTTTAAATTTTTATTTTTCCTAAATTTGGAGTTGGATTTATATGCAGGTGGACTGAAATTTATTTTAATACAATTTCATCAAAATCAGTAGTTATTTTAGTGGCTGTATATAATGTCATACATAAATAGCAAAATACCACTAGAATTCCTTAATGCCAGATTATACATGTACATGTACCAGCATATTAATGCTTTGTTTGATATACTCTGATATGTATATCATACAAAGCATTCTGGCCAATTCTAAATATTTAGTTGTTCAATGGTAGAGGCACTAGAATATTCTTATATGAACAAAAACTTTCAAATAATATTATTTTACTAACTAGTTTCTTTGGCTGAATTTTAAGTCACTCTAACTACCATTTTGGTTAATACAGTACCGAACCCTTTTCATTCATATCAACACAACAAATTTTGTTTTGGTGTAGTAAGCTGATTCAGATATCTGTCATACATGTTAATCGGAAATTTGTGGGATTACCCCTTTTACTAACAATCATGTTCATATGCTAGGGGATTATGTATTGTTTCATAATTTATGTTCTAGCTAGTTTTCCCACTCACCAACTTTACTACATACATGCAATATCATTTTCATGTAGCTTAAGCAGTTGTTATACCGTATTACCACAAGAAAGGGGAGACAATTTCTGTCCATTACTAGAATGTCGTCCATCAGTTTAGAATAGTTTGTTTCTGCATCAAATCATTCTGGCAAATTCTAAATATTTATTTTTCCTATTTTATTAGGGTTTGAAAAGAAAGGAGGAAAAGGTTGAAGAAAAAGTAGAATAATATGTGTGGATTGTGCTGACTTGTTATATGATGATATGATTTTATGTTTGAAATGACATCTCTCATTAACCTTTTTGTTTGTTAATTTCTCAATTCTTGGTTTATGATAATTACATAAAAATAATGTAATTTTTCAAGCTTCTTAACTTAATACAACAGCAATTCATTTATAGCAAATCATTTGAGACACCATGTATATGGAGCAAAATTATATGATAATTTTTAATCAAGGATCAAACACTTGTCTTCCATGTTCAAACAAGATATACTTTGAGTGGCATTCCCTATATTTTCCTTTGTATTGCTTTTAAGCATGAATAAAATGAAATGAATGTTTCTGTTGTGTTTCAGTTTCTTTACAAAAATGTTTTAAATATTCTATTGTTTAAAAAAATATTCTATTGTTGAAAGCTAGTCTCTGAGATTTAGCTTGCTTGTAATGTAATATTTACAGTAAAACTCAGTTAGTTCATCTTATCTGTTTAACAGTTTAACTTTTTAATGTATATATCCCCGATTTAACGAACTTGTAAAACGTATTTGCATTATATATGGTACGTTTTCCTCCTCATGACCTGCATTGGAGAACTCAAATCATAACATTTAGAAAATACATATTATAGTTGGCATCGTTTAAAACCAATGGCACTTCTTGCACACGCTTATCCACAGCAAGACTTGCGTACACAAATTCTAAGTAAATCCAGGGAAAGACTTGCATATGCTTACTTTCAGTAAATCCATGGCAAGTATTGCACTAGCTTACTTTAAGTAAATCCAGGGCAAGACTTGCATACGCTTACTCTAGACTTAGTCAATCCTGGGCAAGACTTGCATTCTATTGCTTATGCTTACTTTCAGTGAACCCGCAGCAAAACTTGTATAGACTTACTTTCAGTAAATCCAGGGCAAGACTTACATAAGCTTACTTTCAGTAAATCAAGGGCAATACTTGCATACACATAATTTCCGTAAATCAAGGGCAATACTTGCATATGCTTACTTTCTGTTAATCCAGGGCAAGACTTGCATTCCTTAACTTTCCGTAAGTAAAGGGGAAGTCTTGCTTATGCTTACTTTCAGTAAATCCACAGCAAAACTTGCATAAGCTCACTTTCAATAAATCCAGGGCAATACTTGCATGTGCTTACAGGGCAATACTTGCATACGCTTACTTTCTGTTAATCCAGGGCAAGACTTGCATTCCCTTACTTCTGTAAGTAAAGGGCAAGTCTTGCTTATGCTTACTTTCAGTAAATCCACAGCAAAACTTGCATAAGCTTACTTTCAATGAATCCATGGCAAGACTTGCATATGCTTACTTTCAGTAAATCAAGGGCAATACTGGTACTTGCGTACGCTTACTTTCTGGTAATCAAGGGCAAGACTTGCATTCCCTTACTTTCCGTAATTAAAGATCAAGTCTTGCTTATGCTTATTTTCAGTAAATCCACAGCAAGACTTGCATAAGCTTACTTTCAGTTAATCCAGGGCAAGACTTACATACACTTAATTTCCGTAAATCAAACTTGCATATGCTTAGTCTCAGTAAATCCAAGCAAATTCTTGTACATGTATATGCTTACTTTCAGTTTATCAATTGCAAGACTTGCATATGCCTACTTTCAGTAAATTCATGGCTAGTTTTGCACACGTTACTTTCAGTAAATCCAGGGCAAGACTTGCATGCGCTTAATTTCAGTAAATCCTGGACAATACTTGCATAAGCTTACTTTAAGTAAATGTTTGCAAGTCTTGCCGTAGTTTTCTGACGATGTCTAGTTGGGAAAAATGAAAAAGAAAGTGTTACCTGTCCAAATAATGTATTTATTTTTTGGCTGAAATGAACTTATTCCTCGTTACAAGAGGGCTCAAACCCAATGAATTATTTATATCATTATCTTTATGATTGTAAAGATAATTTAAAATAAATTATTGTTAATTATGTTGGGACCTCACAAAACTTCTCTATATCTGTATTGTACTAAATACTCTTACTTTATGCAAGTTTACTGTTGGCTCAACTCTGTCTTCACTAGTAGTGTATAATCTGCCAAGTACTTAGAGGCTTTAAATTATGTAATATCACAAAAAATTATTAGGTTTCTATTAATATTGTAGATACAGGAAAAGTTTAATGACAGCAGATCACAAGACCGTGCTTGTTCGTTGTCCTCATCTCACTAGAATTACTATTGTAACCATACTTACCAAGTTTGGCATAAGATCTTCAGCGTTAGTAACGCGCTCAACTTCTACCAGTTCTTATCTCTTGAGGTAGCTAGTTATTTAGGGAAGAATTCACGCCAATATTTTAAGGATCTTAAAAAAAAACACGTATTTCCTTTGAGCTATGAATCATGAAAACACATACGCTAGACATTATTTTATACGAATGTTTTGTATTTATTGGAGAGGACAAAATTTGTCAGTTGTAGTAATAAAGACAATGTACAGCTTTTTGTGTGGATAAATACCCCAAAATTCATATGAATTATAATGTAGAATATTTAAAAGCTTCTTTCAATCTCTCTCAACGATAAAATGATACTTCCAAAGAGACACTTTAAAGGATACATTTTTCCATTAAAAACAACTGATAAAGGAATTTATTTACGTGTATTAAAATGTCCGCACAGCTAAATGCATGACTGACATGGACTAACCATGACTTTTTGCCTCTCTATCCCTGACCTGGAAGAGAAGGAGAAGGAATTTGCAAAATTTGCAGAATGATTTGTTTACTGATACAGATAGATAATTTAATATAGTGTACATGGGGATTTTGACTTTTGTGCTTTCCTTTTTTTCTACCGCTGTGTTTCATTTGCAAGCCTCTTTTTCTAGTAAGCTTTATCTGCAGGTCTGTAGCTACCAGGTCGTCCATTCGATTTTTTTTCAGACCGGGAGCTATAGACCTGCAGCTAGTACAGAATATATTTCCTCTTTTTAAACAATATTGAATGAGGGTCTTCGCACCAATTCTGTGAAATTAGTTTATGCAAAAATAACAAGGGAGAATACTCCTGTTATTTAGAAGATGGCTCTTCTCTGAGTCCTTTGAATTGATACATGCACAGGCACCTGACGTTATAATTTTTTTCTCATAATAAAAATAAATACCTTATACCTAATAATAGACTATTATTAGGTATAGGGTATTTATTTTTATTATGAGAAAAATTTATAACGTCAGGTGCCTGTGGATACATGAGTTGACAGTGATTATATTATTTGCATTTCTGCTCTCTTCCAATTTGAGGATGATGTTTAGCGGAATTTAGAAATATCTGCACACAACAGCTTTTATACCTGCATTTATACTTGTGTTATTTTTCAGTCCCCGGATCTCGAGGAGATGAGTTTGGAAGAGCCCGAGTATCATCCCGAGTGTAACGGTCACGTGCCCAACCTGACGACGGACGAGGCCGGACGATTCGTCATGAACTAACGGACGTTCTATTGAAAATATCTATAGAAATCCAAGACACTCGCATAGCTTTTATTTTGTTCATTTGCATAATTATTCCATTTTTTATGTTTTGTTTGTCTTTCTCTTAATGTTTCTGATCGGGAGCTTAATGGCTTGGACGAAGTCATTTATATCCATACGCAAATATTCGTCGGTGCTTTTTAAAAGACGCAATGAAGGCTTTGAGTTTTAAAGTTTAAAATGAGAGTTATTGTATAATACACGTATTGTAGTTGTTTTGTGGTTTTATATTCGTTCAGTACTAGTATATACATGTACTTATATACCGTAATTTCGTCATTTTCGAAATACATTATATATATATATATATATATATATATATATATATATATATATATATATATATATATATATGTTATGTTGAATAAACATTGGAATTCCAAGAAAAATAGAAATTGTCCCAGTTTGAAGGTGCTTTACAATGTATTTAGCCATATTCTTTATCAAACGAGAACTTGATCATTAATGTGCGACATGCGGTGTATGTTGAAATGTTTAAATCATTTATAAGCAATATACATTAGAAAATGGACTGCTTACCATGCCTATGCACAAAGTTTACTTTTTTACTGAATGTTTACATATTGTTACGTTTACCATGTACAAAACATTTTGTAGGGATTTCTTTAGTTTTCTTGCAGTTATTGTTTTGTGCCTGTCAAGCTGTTTTATATATGTAATGTCTGTAATTGTCAAACGTATCATCATGCAATAAACATATCTTAAACAAATCATATGTTGTTTTTCTTCGGTTCCACTGGAGTTCGTTACTACTAAAGCCTATTATTAATATATGTAGTACTAAAACAAACAAAATAGAATACGTGTTTTTCAATTTTAAGATTTTTGAAATGCATTCTTTAGTGATTCATAGGGTTATAAAGGTAGCGTGCATTGCAGAAAAAAATATATGTAGTCCGCGTTAGCGGGTTCAATAAATTGACAACTACAGTGTATAAAAATTCTATTCTTTCGTACGTTATTGCTGTCCCGAATTATTCATAACTCGTTTTACTTTTTCAATATTATTTTCATTTCTTCCTGTTTTGTTTTTTGTTTGTTTTTTGGTTTTTTTTTTTTTAAGATAATCGATTGTACATGTATAGTCTTATCATATGCTTGAAAGTAAATATTCGTTTTATTGGGATTTTAGAAATCAAATCTTTACCTTGTTACTATTGTACAACCAGCATTGCAAGCTATGGGTCTTGTATCCGTTCTACTTTCCCAAATATCAGTAAAATTAGCACAAACCCCGTGACTTGCATCTTGCGACGATGTTGCACAACTTGAAAAATAGTAAAATTAATAGAGTACATAGGAAAACCGCATTATTTTCTTTACGAAACAATAATTCAATAAACGTGTAAATTGATTATTAAATGTGCTTACTCAAAATCACAATACCAATGCATACACAGCTATGTGTATACATTTATATGGCGCTGTCATAGTTGCATAACCGTAAAGTTCTGAATCACGTGAGGCACAAATGAAATGTACACCGCTGGTATATACAGCCATGGGGAGGGAGTTTTTCTGTCCTGTTACTATCGTGTTTGTGCTTTCTCTGGTTGTTTTTATAGTTACCGGATCGAAAGCATCTTGTCCATGTGCCACAGAACAACAGTGTGAGGTTATTAAGGATGACAAGCGCAAAGAGGTATCAGGAAAAATAGTTTACCTGTGATCTGATCACATGATTGGTGATGTGATAAGTTGTAATATCCGTTAGATGTCTATGTCTATGAATATATGTGATACGTTTAAATGCCTTAGTTTATATATAGAATATATATAATGGAAGAGCATAATGATGGGTTACAGCATAGAGGTGTTTTTCATTAAAATTGTGACGACTGAACAAACAAAAAATGGAAATAACCTACTTTCGTTTTATATCTATTCATTGCCAGAGTGATTTGGACCCCAAAATATTATACTATGAAATAATTCTTCCCAAAATTAAATCAGAATTTGATCATATTCACTGCAAATGTTTTTTTTTTCATTTTTGGCTCTTCAGGCAATTATGCACAAATGACTGAAATATAAAAAATATATGGAAGCAGATTATACGGGAGCAAAATAAGGCAGCTAAATCATCGCGCCATAATGGGCACATATTCTTTTGCTATACATTTTGTACACTTGGACTATTTTAGATATTCATATTTTCGTTGGATAATAGCGAAGACAAGTGGAGCCGTTATGATTGGTCGAAGGTGACCACTGTCGTCATGGTGGGCTATATAAACCTCGAACTGATGTGTTTCGCACATAAACATGGAGCAAGAGCGGTTTTAATCGGTAATCTTCTACATCTTTGAAGATGTGAACAGAGTGAAATAATATCTCCTCTAATCAACTTCTATTTAAAGCACATGCAATTATCATCTATACACGTGTTAAAATATTTTTGAAACACTTATAAGTCTTGCACGACTGGAATACGCTTATGCTGAATGAAAAAACGGATTTTTCTTTTCCAATTTTAAAGCCAACTTCCCAAAAGCAAACCTGACCAATACGACAGATAGGAGTAAATGGGTCAAGGAAAATCTCCAGACTGTCCAGAAAAACTACCTCGATGGGATCAATTTCGATTTTGAGGACTTTATTGAGGAGAATAGGACAGACCAGCGAGACGGTTACACTGCTCTGGTCAACGAGACGTTCAAGACATTCAAACAAGCCAACAAAAACTATCAGGTAAAAACTAACAAGTTTGCAAAAGACTTCACCAATAACAAAGCCTTGGTTCAGTCGAAAGTTCTCGAAGGGACGTAAACCAATCAAACGCGCAATATATCACGAATGTGACCTTTTTTGGAAAATAAAATCAGAAGCTTTGAGAGAATGTGTGTGCGTATATATTATCAAAGACATTCAACTCACGAAATAAATATAAAAAGCTATAGGGATACCATTAACATTTTCTGAACAACAATTTAAAAGGGCATGTAAAAGTTTTGCTGAACAGATATAACAAGAGTTTTATGTTTTGATCCTGGAAAGTTTTTAATGGTTCTGTAACGGTTTGTTTGTCTAGGTGACTGTGGACGTTGCATGGAGTCCAATGGGTGTGGACAGTAGATTTTACGACTACCTGAAGCTGAGTTACGTCAGTGACTTCCTGTACATCATGTCTTATGACGAACAAAGCCAGATCTACGGAGAATGCGTGGCGGGCGCCAATTCCGGGTTTTACAGAACATTATCTGGTATTTGTCGCTTGATTCCGTATTCTGTTGACTTATTATTGTTGTTATATTCAAGACGGTATCTTAAAAAGTAATATACGGTAACTAAATTATCGTCTTCATTATAGTTTGATTTTTTCAAATTTTCTTTCCTAAGGTTTTTATAAGTACTATGAGATAGGGGCTGATTTAAACAAGCTGGTGTTGGGAGTTCCGTGGTATGGTTACATTTACCAGTGTGTGAGCATTACACAGGTACTGTTATTACTTTAATACAGCAAATCTCGTTTATAACAAATTTCAAAGGACCATTGAAAAAAACTTCGTTATATCCGTAATTCGCAATACGTTTATAACGAATTCGTAAGAAATATTGAAGCGAATTCGTTATAAAATAATCAGCTGACAGTTTTCCAAACTATCGTAAGTTATAAAATCAGTATTACCGTCATTTACAAAAAAATGTCAATATAACCATTTTACTTCAATTTTTTAAGAAAATCCAAATGCATGTATCTTCAAATGAAATTTGAAATGGAAAATATTCATTATAAAATGATAAAATACATTAAAAGTTTTCCAGCGGGGTCTTAAAATTACTTCGTTATAGCCGTAAATTCGGTATAGCCGTGTTCGTTATATACAGCAGTTTTCTGTAGGTTTATATAAAAAATTTGCCGGAACATAAATAAGAATTCGTTATAACCGTAAATTCGATATATCCGTGTTTTTATATTCGAGTTTTCACACGTATTGTGATGTTTTATTGCGAGTGTTCGATTGGTCAATGGTGCTTTTATATCACCAATGAAACTGATGAATGTTTGTAATGGACATTTCAATAATAAACATTAGTTTTCTTTGGTAATAGATTACTTACTTTCTTACTTATTCACTTACTGATATGAGCGAATATCTTTTCACGTATAGGTACATTTAGATGGTTCACCTTACTGAAATGTATGCCAAACGCCCTAAATATGGCACATGAAAAGAATACGTACAGCTTATTTTCAATTTTTGTTTTGTTTTAGGATAACAAATGTACCATAAAACATGTCCCATTCAGGGGCGTCAACTGCAGTGATGCAGCGGGTCATGAAATTAATTACAGTTACATAATGACGTCATTACTACCTAAATCTTCAACCGGGAGGATTTGGGATAAGAAAACCCTATCACCTTACTTTAATTTTGTTAATAATGTAAGTATGTAACGTGTTAAATTTCGCTTCTGATAAAAACATTTACTAAATTCATAGATTGTGAATATATATTTATTTAGTTTTAAAATTCAATAACACATGTTTATTTCCGTATTATCCTTTATTTGCAGACTATCACATACCAAATATGGTATGATGACCCAGAGAGCCTCGCTTTGAAGTACAACATTAGTACCTACCACGGTTTACGTGGGGTGGGGATGTGGAATTCTGACGCCGTGGATTTCGCCATTGACCCACATGGCGCCAAACAAATGTGGGACGCCCTCCCTGTCTACACACGGAATTCACCCTGAAAAGTTTCGTGAATTGGAAAGACATCGTAGAGTACTGGACCAAACATTTTCTTTTTATGTGTATTTAAGAAAACATGTATATTGCAATTTTGATGATTTGCAGCAATTTTCAAATGAATATTTGAAATTTACGGTATACACTATATAATGTAGCAAAAAACATGTATATAACTGTCATTGCTGTGCATTTTTGATGCATTTTTATATATTTCAAAAAGAAAGAAAAGGGCAAATCCAGTAGTGGGAGATTTGTGATAAAAATATAATTTTTGTTAGCGCTATATGTTGTTACAATCCCGTTACTGTATGAATGGACAGTAATACTGAACGTCTGCATGTTCGTTTCATCCTCAGAAATTTTGAACGGTTGCTTGAGTGAGGGTTCTCTGTGAATGGGTGATATTACTTCTATGGTTCCAGTATTCCTAACCTTTTATGAGCACTAGTTATAATTAGTATTTGATGGGAAGAACTTTCTGTTAATTTTTACCGTAAATTTTAAAGTTTTACATAGTACTGTATTTGATCAATAAATGATTCATGTTGGATTAAACTTGCGGAAATAGTAAAATTATTGTACACCAAAGAAAGAATTTATTTAACATTTTTATCTAAATCTTTCTTAAATCATCAAAGTTTTTTAGGGAAAGTACATGTACGTTATGTAACTGTCGTCGTCGTTGTCGATCGAGACGTTACAAAGAAGGAACAGCCAAATCTTCAATATATGTTAAGTTTACCATGGATGCTGCTACTATCTCTTTCGAAGCTCGTGCAAGTCCGTGAAGTTCATGCACTCATTGTGGCTCTAGTTTTGATGATCACGAAATAATCCACAAATTGTCAAATGTATATGAGCGATGTAAACATTTGTGTATTCATAGCTGACGTGTTTTATATATATATATATATATATATATATATATATATATATATATATATATATATATATAGCTAAAATTGCTTTAGAAGACAGTTTTAAAAAGGGTATGACTTGATTTAATTCTGTGGTTAGATCGTCGATTTTTTCTTTGGGGGGGGGGGGTACTGTCATCTTGTACATTTGAGGACAAAAAATATAAACATTTCTTTAACTGGCTTGTTTCTGCCTAAAAACTGACTAAAACTGTTGTCAAAAGATAAAAAAAAAAGCAATAAATGAGATGGTTTACATGTTGTTTTGTATGCAAATTACCTATTAATTAGGTAGGGGTATATATTTTTTTTATTAAAAAATATATATAGTCAGATACCTGTGGTCAGTAGTGATTGAGGCTAGATTTTGTTTAGCGGCTGAAACACTTCATCGATCAAAGTATACATGTGTATTTACTGACCAAGGTAGGTCTTAGGATCTTTAGAGATACGTATCATTTGACTTCGCTGGCCATCCCTACCATGACTTCGAATGAAAATACAGACATGAAAAAAATAGTTTGTACTCATAAAAACATTACATTAACAGCTATGTTTTCTCCTTTCCTAAGCGTCCCGAAAATATCTTCTTTGGTATAGACAAGAACATGCACAGTAAAGTAAAAAGTTCGAAAAAAATACATTCTTTTATGTAGAAAATAAGTAATGCATCATTTTACATAATCGCTGGTGAACATCTGTATTTTTTATTCAATAGCTACCTTCCTAATTTTATATTTACATCGACTAAGTATATTTCCCTCTCTATTTATCACAAAAATTTATTGTAATTCATACATGCATGACTAGACAGAAAATCTACGCAATCCACAGCACGACCTAGCCGTCGGCGTAAGAATATATGCATTTTTCTAATTTTTAGAAACTTTAATAGATGCATTGTTTAGCTTTTAAAATGTCAACTTTAATTCAAGCAGCTATTACTATTATTATTATTTTTTTTACCCTCATTGATGTCTTCTTTATACTTTTGCTGCATGCTTACAAATGTATTTGCTAAAGCTTCATCCAGAGCATTAACTCCCTGGATTTGACAGACTGATCTCAGACTTCCAAGAAGACTGTAGTTACCACTGCAATTGACAACCCTCACATATACGGAATGATACCATCTTTGTATTTGTATCAGGTACTTTTCTGACTACATAGGTATGTATATTGTTAATATGTTATAAGACATACTGATGTACATTTGCCCGGCTGTTACATGTTTATGTATGTGTATGGATTATTTTGTGTACAGAATCTTTCTTTCTTTCAGAAACTTCTCTTGTATGCCCTCTGGGCCCAAAATTGGAAATAAAACTTATTATTATTACTAAACACGGAATATTGCAACATTGGCTGTTCCTTCTTTGTAACGTTTCAATCGACAATATTTCGCGTACTTTTACTCACTTTTGATGAATTATTGAATGATTCAGATGTAGATGTAAATATAAACAAAATACATTCTTTGGTGCTTCCTGAAGGTTGCTAGCATCGCAGAAAGCATAGACATGTCTATGCAGAAAGCTAACGCGCCCAGCATTACATTTTCCGGGTATTTTAGCAGGAGTTGGTTCTTGCATTTACTTCACCGGAAGTTTACAGCATGACGCAGGCGTAGGAATAACGCGCGAAAGAGGAAAGTGAAAATGACGACAGAAACGCCAGACAATAATGTAATATCAGTAAGTGTGCGATTTCTCTTGGTTCATGAATGTGCAAATAATATAAAAAAAGTTGGTAACATAGATGTAAAAACAGAGTGATTATCGAATCGATAGAGAATTTTCAGATCTGCCACAGGTAAACAATGAACTTGAAGCGCGCGCTGATAGATGTTACATATCCATGTATGTAAACAATGATCATTGTTTGTCTCAATCTGACAAACGCATGTGATTTGTGACATTATTCTTGTACCAATCTAGAAGTTTCCATGGGTTTTAGATCTGACAAGTTTTGGAATAATGCAAGTATAATTTGTAAAGTTAAGTTTAATCTAACAAAGAAACCAAGCAGTATGTTCACAATGATAGCTGCTGATCTGTAGCTCCCGGTCTAAAACATTCGGATAGATGACCTGGGAGCTACAATTCCTTACGTGTAACAAAGTTCCAATATAAAAAAACTTAAACTTTCACTATGCTCTGTCCCAAGATATCCTGGGTTCACATTTTGCTTAATTACTCGATATTTATAAATACCTCAGGGTTAAAACGATGTTCATTCAAAGGTATTACAAATTTCTAAGAGTTCTCCTTTGAAACACCCCCTCTAGCTTATCAGGTTTCAATACACTGCTAAAAAATGTGATGTCTACAGGGATTTTGCGTTGCAACAGAGTCAGATGATAACGTTGAAAACTTGTGCGAGGTATGCCGAGTGACTTCCGAATGGAGAAAAGATGTCAACATTCCCCATTATATATCTCTGGGAGAAATCTGTTTTCGCTCCTATGAATTTTTACAAGTGAAAAATGATATTATGTGACTGAAGTTATCTTGGAAATTTTCCCTTTCATCTATTTCAATTGTATTTCTTTCACAGGTATATGTATCTTTATTAAAATTCGTCCAGATTTGCTGCATAAATATCTTAGGACAGACTATAGTTATACAGTTATCACAATAAGGAATTTGGTTGGGCTAGTAGATATAAAAGTAGGGCAAGTCAGGGTTTGGATCAATTACTTTTAAATGTAATTAAATACTTTCAAAAACATTGATAATTTTATCAATTACTTACAATTACATTGATTTTTCAAATTTTCTTTCACATTAAATTCATCCAGTATCATTGAGTATTTGAGTTCATGTTTGATTCTGGTTGCCCGGCAAGTGAATTTTGCCTAGCCACTTGCCCTATGGCAGGTGTCTAAAAATGTATTTGTCAGCCCCAGTAATGCTATAACAATGCTATATGTCTAGCCCTGTACATGTCAGGACAACCAAAGTAATGTTGCCCATTGGTATATTCGATACTGACTTAAAGTTTTCAATAATTAGTCAGATCAATATCTTGAAGTTATGATAACCATTGATTGATTTATCAGGATGAAGTGAGAAACAGTTTGAAAGATGATGCTCAGAACAGTGAGAAGGTTGATTCTGGAATGGATGACGACAGCCAGCAGTCTAATGACCATGATGTTCACTGTAAGTCAACAAGTGGTGGACTTTTTGTACTGATAACTTAAAATAAACAATATTTTCATTATAGAAAAATATAACCTTTTTTTCTTGTTTGAAAATTGAATTACCATTGTTGATAATGAACAGTATTTAAAATGAATCAAATGGATGCTTATCTTAAGCATTGACTCTATTCAAGCTGGTTATGGTGAGTGTTTTAGTACTGAATTTGATTTTGAATTTGTAGTAAGTGATGAGAAAGAAAATGATGTAGTGATAAGGAGAAAATCAAACCAAGTAAGTGTGTTATGTGTGTAAGTATTGTCTACAACAGTGGACAAAAACCTTTGTCAGTGTTAGGTAAACTTTGCATTTCTAAGACGTGCAGCAAATAATTTCTTATCAATTCTAATTTGTTACAGAGTAAAAGAATATTGGATGATGATGAGGAAGAGGAGGAAGAAGTTACAATGGTGGAAGGGGAGACAGTTCCACTTGATGGTGTGTTTTATTTCGACAGATTTAGCAACTGTATACTGAGTCATCTAGTCAACTGTTCTTTATGAAATATTTTTTTAAATCCATATTTTATTATTAGATATTGAAGAGGATTCTGGACCAAAATCTCCTTTGGTGAGTGTATGATTATTTTGTTAATTTTCAGAAGTATGAAATTTTTAAAACTTGGATTAAGGTTAAAGACAATCTTTTATTACACAGTTGATTTACATGAAGTATTCTAGAAGGCTCTAGTAACAATCTGATTTACCTTTGTAATGGTGTTTTTTCAGTCAACTGGGGAAGCTCTGAGCAAAGCATTTGACAGTGAATCTGAAAATGGTATGATAATGTTTTTGTATGAGCAATATATTTATGAGTTCATCAAAGATCAGGAGACAAAAGAGTCAGAGACCAATGTCAGTAAAAAGTCACAGCTGTTGATACAGGTTAAAGTTCAAATTTGGGTCCAGGTGCCTCATAATCACATTTGATGTAAATTGATATATATTATTTTTGATTTGCATTATGTTGTAAAGGTGATGCAAATTTGTTGACTTTGTATGCCATAGATTCTGGGAGTGATAAAGAGGAAGAATCTCTGAGTACAGTTCTGAACAGGAAGAAGAAGCGGGTAAGTGTTGATGACTGCACAATCAAATAAATACATGTTGCTGCTTCAAAAATGCACATGCAACTACGTTTGCTAAATTCTGGCCTTCTGAATTGTAATGAAGGGGGTTTGGAATAAAAAAAATTATTTCTCATAATTTTTGTTCATCTTTTTCTTTTTTTTTTGGTTTCATTGAAAAAAAACCCAGTATAAATGTTGTTGCTTCTAAAATGTTCATACAACAATGTTTTGCTAAATGTTTTGTTTCATTGAAAGATGCACAAATAAAGATATCATTATATGACTTTCAGATCGCAAATGTGTTTGATGACGACAGTAATGACTCCAATAAAGGTAATGGAAAATCTAAAATGATTTAAAGTCCAATTCTTATTTTGCAGACAAATCCATGTATTGTAACAATGAACAAAATTTCATTTTAAAAAAGTAAGTAAGTAATAGTCTCTATTAATTGTATCTGCTGAAATGATCTCTTTAGGTTTTGTATACTTTATTTTTCTTTCAGATGAAGAACAAACTGATAACAAAAATCCATCATTGGCAGAAGATAAGGTTCATTGACATTTAAAGTTTAAAATTGAATTAAGGTTGTTTGATGTCCATTTACATTTACTATGATAGTACATAATCATGATATTCTGATTTTAGTAAAACCTTATTTCATTTCACGTAGGGTCCTCGCTTGTTTGGAAACAGTGATTTGTTTGATGCAGAAATGGATGAAAATTCTCAAGGTTTGAACTTATCTCATGACATTTCCAATTTACAGAAGCTTGTAAAGAGATTTACATGTTTATCAGTTTGATGAGATTTAATTTGAAGGAGCTGACAAAGCCCGGAGCGATGATGAAGATGCAGCTAAAAGTAGTAAGGGGGACAACTCTGATAGTGAAAGTGGGGGCAGCTCGAACAGCAGTAGAGAAAACAGTGAAGATGAGGGGTTCGATGAAAACTCAGTGGATCCCAAGCTGCTTGCTAAACTAAAAAAGGTAATGGATTAGTAATAAACCACAGTTTATATCATATTTAATAATAAGCATAATCCATTATTGTAATTTTTACAGTATTGATACATAATCTTCAGTAGGATTGCAGAGACAGATTCTTGTAAAATTCCATTGCAATTAGTTATCTTTCTAAAAAGTGTGTAATGTATATGTTTGATAGGGTGCATCTAAGACAGCCACCAGAAGCTCCAAACAGAAATCCAGGAAGGATGAACTGAAGAGTATTCACAGCGAGACCCAGAGAATTGTTAGAGGTAACACTGAGCACACAATTGTAATAATCACCAAACAAAAAAATACAGTTACATGTACGTATGATGCTCATAACATATGATAAGATATGATTTTATGCATCAAGTTTTGTGTTTTCATTCTTCAGGCTTTTTGAGAGAACAAAAAACACATAATTATTGATTTAAAGATTGTATCTTAAATCATAGAGGCTAAAGAGATGCTCAACAAATGATGTCAAATCAACAGTTAAATGCAAGAACTACAGCTTACTCCACTTATATTGAAATTGCTTATTTTGAAATTCCGCTTATTTTGAAATAGAAATAAATCCCCAGCTTTAGCCTCTCATTTTCTTTGTATTAAATTAACAGTTATAATGAAATCAGCTATTTTGAAATATCGCTTATATTGAAGCCTCTGATCGGTCCCCAGAGGTGATAATGAGTTGTTTTCATAACAGCTATATTGAAGTACTTCCTGGTGGCTGTCGTCACGGATGGTGACAGTAATTATGCCTGACTGACCGGTTGATATCCAAAGGTGTGAATTGATAAGTTCTCACCTTATGTGTTTTTATACTTCTTTAAAAAAATATAATTTACTCACTGTTGAATTCTTTGTTTTTACGTTTACGGACGCATTGAGGCTATATATTATTATATACTTTATAGCCATAAAATGTAAACCCAACAGAAAAGAACAACCTTATCTTTAAATACTAAATACAAACTAGTTATGGCTATTGATAAAAGGGCAAAGCCTAAATTCGAAATGGCTAAAGATTTTAAGATTAACCCAACTACACTTACGATGATATACAAACAGCATTCAGCAGTAATTGATGCGTTTGAGTCCGGTGATTTTTCTCCAAAATGTAAAAGAATGCGATAGGGAAATATGTCGAGGTTAAAGATTGAAACAAAATGCAATTAACAAAACTGATATTTTAATTAAACTTTCAAGGACTATTATGCAATGTATTCTGTTCAGTGTACTAGATAAACGATGACCAAATAATTTGTTCGGGTTTGTTTTTCTATATTTTAGATCGGGATTGAACTTTTAAAAATGGCGGCTTCAAGTCAGTCGATTTCGCTTATATTGAATTTCGGATAAATTGAAATAATTTGCATGGTCCTCTGAATTTCAATATATCCGGAGTAGGCTGTATGTCAATGCCATGCTCAAGTGCCATAAAATCTTTTACATACTGTAGATGATATCTTTCAGAGAATATGGAATACAAACGAATATAAATTATTCCTTGCCATTAGTAATTTCAGCTCCTAAGCCCTAAAACAAAAAATTGTGTTTTTAGGGTAACACTGATGAAAAAATTAGGTTAGGTAGGTAGGGATTTTTTTTTATTTTATCATGTTTTTTTCTGCATGCTGGCATATTTAAAAACAGGTTTTTAATGGAAATGATATGAAAATCATACTAAGATGAAAAAGAATCTAAAAATGGTAGGATCGGGGCATTTTTGTAGGTTAGGTTGGGTTACCCGAAACACACAATATTTTTTTTTAGGCCTAACCACCAGTGAAACATTGTTAAACGAACATACATATTCTTGTAATATCTGTCTTGTGTTCATCAGAGAGTCGAGTGAACTTACCATACCATCAGCCTGAACCCAAGCCTCTCTCTGATTTCTTGGCCAGAGCTTCTAGGAAGCAGGAACTGTACAGGAGTTTACACAAAACCAGAGACTTACAGTACGTAGCACATTTATAATTGCTCATTAAAACCATATTCACACTGATTAAAGGCAGTTTTTAAAAAATAATTTAAAAAAAACGTTTTAAAAATATATTTTCAGGAAAGCAAAAATCATGCAAGAGACATTTGAGAAAGAGAAATTGAAAAAGAAAAGTGAGTGTGACAGTGTTTTGAAAAATCAGCTACCATCAGATAAAAGTTTGGAAAAGACACAGCATGAGGAAGCATCAGAGACTGAAAATGTAAATGTAGAGACCAAAACAGATGGAAATTCAAACAAGTCTTCAGAAAATCAGGAAAAACCAGCTCAAAATGACCACCAGTTGGATATGGATGAACTGCCAGATTTAGAAGAGAAAGAGAATGAAATCAAAAACCGATTAGGTCAAAGTGAAAAGTCATCAGAACCCATCGAGGGGCAGTCGTCTGAACCAATGGAGGAGCAGTCACAATTGGTCAGTAAAGACAGTGACGACACCTGCCAGGACAGTGCAATACATACAGATAGTGCTAACTCAAACACTCAGTGTACAGACTCTACAGACAGTGCTCAACCACAGACAGAAGAAACCAGCTTAAGTGAGTCACAGTCAGTGTCGCAACACACCAAAGGAAAGGACCACAAGCTACCTTTTTTGTTGGAGCCAGACTTGCCCCAAATGTCAGCAGTTCCCAAACTGAGCGGGGGCCCGGACGAGGTGATAAGTCTGGATGGCGATGGGGAGGAGACTGGGATTCCCCAGCACCCTGGTATCCAAAGGCTGATGGGAAGGTTTATGGACCACTGTAAAAAGAGAACCAAACATGTCAACAAGGATGTTGATATCAAGTGAGTTATTGCAAGTTTCTAGTTTTGTAGCATTTAAAGTGCAAACTTACTGTGTCTGCTTGTTCTTTTTAGTGTTTTTTGGTGAAAAGCGGCTTCCACTTAATCAAGTACATCGCTAAATGCCAAGCATATGTGTATAAGATTAGGTGCATCAAGAAATACGCAAATTAAAATCCATGCATATGTATATACACTGCATGTATAATCTGTAATGTTTGATTTTTATTATAAATTCAAATCTCAGGATTGTTGAGAAAGACAAAGATGAACTTCACATGAAGACATTCATCTATCACCCAACACAAGAAGATGAGAACTCCCTCCAGGCTCTGGATGCACCAGGTAAACTATTGTGTGCTCAGGATTTATATTTAATTGTGGTCTTTCCTCTTCATTATCCAGTTATTATTTAATATTTGTCATAAAAAAATATTCATGTTTCTGTGATGTATTTCTGTGTTCACATTATGTGTACAAAGCTGTTTGTCATAATATCGCTGTCCAAAATTAAAATAAATTTTAAATATTTGAAAACAGATGAATTTAATACTAAAAATAAATGTTATAAATGGTTATGAAATTAATGCATTGAACTAGGTGCAAAACTAACAGCTCTAAAGGAAAAGCTGCAAGAGAAAATGAAAGTAAAGCGTGAGGAGTCTAGAAAGCAGAGACAGGACATATACGATCTGGACAACGAGGAAGTTTACGAGAAGGAAGATGAAATTCTGGATGATGATGCTGAGATGTCTGAACATTCAGACACTGATGTGGAGGATGATGAATTTGATGAAGAGTTTGGAGAGGATGAAGAGATGGAGGAAGAAGAGGAAACAGAAGACATTGTAAGGGACTCTCTTTATCAGTGCTGTAGAAAAAAAACCCTAATTTACTCTAAAACATTATATATTCTGATTTTTAAGGCGTCGAGCTAATGCTCGGCAGCCTTCTAGCGATCGTCTGGATTGGCAATCGTCCAAAATTCACGCGCTGCACCGCCTTTTAAATGCGCATTATTAAGAAATAAGTTCCTAAAAGTATTAAACGTATTACAAGATTTTTTTCCATTTATTCAACTAAATTGTGTACAAAAAACCCAACTTTGCCTCCCTGGTGATTGACAACTCATTGCATAAGAATAAATTTGCTTAATCAAGAAATGGCGGATGAATACAATCAGGCCTAAGTGTAAAGATTCACTAGATATTATTTTAGTTTATCGCTTACATTTTAATTGGAGACAGTGCCCGATAGAAATAACATTTTAGATGTAAATTTATTTGTTATCGGGCACGGTCTCCAAAATAAATGTAAGCGATAAACGTATCTAGTAATTTCGTTGCAAAAAATAAACTCGATAATGCAGTTAGTTTGGTCGAGCATTTTAGATAGCACGTGTTGTGGATTTGTTTGTAAACAACCATACCATAGGAAATCTTGTTTCAAACGGGAATTGAAATAAATAAATGTATGTTTTATTATTATAATTAGGGACACACTGTTAATGTATTCAAATTATGAACCTGTGAAAGTTGTTCAAAGACTGTTTGAAGCAGAAAGAAACAAATTATTTTTGAACTTTGGAATTTCTTCGATTTTTGCAATTATGATGAGTTATTGTATTAAAAAAGCACCACTACCTATTTTATAAGAAAATATACTGATTTTTGTTTTTAAAGCAGCAGAAAACTTAATTCATATACTTTCTATTCTAAGTCTAATATCATTTGATATGACTATTAGTACAGAAATTCAAATTATTGGTATCATTCTATATAAAAGAAAAAAATGTCAGCTCGACGCCTTTGTGGCCGTTCCGGCCTTTGATTTTTAAATCTAAGAAGACAATGACAAACCAGCAATAAATATGTTGGCAAGTTAATATTTATAAGTCAGTGTTCATATTATTTTACCATTAAGTACTAGTGTTTTTTTTATTGACTATAATAAAAAACCCTGTCAAACAATTGTAGAGAAATCCTTTTGCTGATGATGAAGCTGAGGAAGAGGATGATGGTGGTGAATATGAAGAAGATGATGGTGAAAATTTGAGGCTTCATCTCTCAGATGATGATGAAGATGAGGATGCAAAAGAGAAAACAGAGGAGGAGGATGATAGAGGTATTAAATCGTGTCTGTTCTCAGAAAGAAGCATCTTAAGGATCTTTCTTCAATTCCTGAATGTTTTGTTGAAACACTTTTCCAGCCCCCCTTGTACAATTAAAATCCTCTGCCAAAAAGAAGAAGCCTCGTGTTCTGCAGATCAGTGATGATGAAGAAAGCAGAGATGTCACAGACGTCGTCACATCAGAAAAGCCAGCTGAAGAGGAACCAAGTTCATGTACAGCAGAGACAACACAGGCCGACAAAACCCAGGACAGGGGTTTATTTAAGGAGCCTGACGATGACCTCTTCATGCCCTTCTCCAGGAATGGGACTCAGGCCCCACCTGCTCAGGTATCTGAAGTGTACACCTTGTTTATAATCCAGCAATAAGGTTTTCAAACATATACTTCTTTTAAAGTAGAGTGTGTTAACAAAGAAAACATGCTGAATATAAACTGTGAATATTTTTTACATGGTATTGATTAGCTACTTTCATTTAACATCGTTTGCATGGGGGTAATTGATGTATAAGAATATACGATTATTGCTGTTTTTGAGGTCAATATGATGACGAAAAAACAGCAATAATTGTTTTTTATATGAATCAGCGATGAATTGATGCAGACATATCAAATTGAGTGTTATCAAGCAAAGATTTTGGTTTGAAGCCATAGCCGAACAAATTGAGAAAAGCAATTTTTCATTGGATGATCTATTTTTAGTTTTTAATTTTAGAGAAAATCAAATGTTATATTCACCGAGGTCACTTGCAGGTGAATTTAACATTTTAATTTTTTCTAGATTGTTGGATATCAGCTAATCAGAGAGCTAGGAATTAATCAATCATATAATAAAAACTTATGTTGTGTGTTGTAGGAGATCAAAAGGAGCAGCAGCCTGATTCCCCCTGTGGAGGACTCCCAGGACCTGTACGGCTCCACTCCCGGGATCCCTTCCTCCTGTCTGAACACCCAGAGCTCCCAGAGCCTAAACTTCTACATCGAGGAGTCACAGTCCAGGATGTTTGACGCTGATGGGTAAGTTTATTATTCGATGGAAAAGTCTTTTAGTATTCTGAGATGTACACATAAATCCAACGTGTTTGTTGAACATTTGAAAAAATTAGTTCATGTTTTTTCAACTGTCTTGCAAATTTTCTTTCTGTTACAGATTTTTGCGCACAGGATCAACAGCCAAAAAACCCAAGTCTAAGCCCTATATGGGATTCGATATGGATTCCTCACAAGATGATTATGATGAACTAGTTGGTTTATGCTCAGGGAGATTTCAGGGTTTGTAGTTTATGCACCTTTATGGAATATACATTCTAATATGACAAAAAATGTTATTTGTTATTGTTTTACTGAATAAAAATTTATATACCAGTGAATCTTGCAAAATAGGACATCTTATTTTTTTCTGGTTTATGAACATAATATATATCTTTTAGATGGAGAAAGTGAGAATAAGAAAGGTACATGTAAGCAGCAGCTGTTTGGGACACAGTCAGCAACTCAGAACAACATGGAGGAACTTATGGGGCTTTGCTCAGGAAAGTTTGCTGAGAGGTAGGCAAACATTTGGTTTTTACACAGAAAGCTGATTTTTTAATTTTATCCTATAGAATATTACATTTTGAATGCAGCACTGATTTTAAAATGTCTTTTAAATGATTTTGTCATCTAGATTATTTTATTGGCCACTTTACAGTACAAGTCAGTCTAAACAAAACTGATAAAATCTGAGCTACGATTATTTAAAAGATTGTTTGCTAACTTCAGTCAAGTTCAGACAGAGAGTTCTCAGCGGTCAAGCTTGAAGAGAAAGTCTCCATTGGATGAGGAGGAAGAAGAAGACAGCATTGATTCCTTCAAACTTGTCAGTGACAATGAAGAAGATGCCGGCACCAAAGATAAGGTAGAGGTGATGTTTATTTGGGGTTAGATTTTATTCAGAACCAGAAATGATAATGTATGTTTTATACTGTACACTACTAATGGATTCTTAGGCTTATGCTTTTCATACTCATCTGTGGAGTTTATGTAGTAAGTGACTATTTAACCTGCTTTTGTTCAAGTTGAATTCTTACCAATTTTCCCTCTATCATTTTCCAAGACCTAATCTGTTAAGAGTGTTCTTATTTCTCTCTCCACATGTTGTTTATCTTGAGGTTTTTTTCATATCAACAACCTCTTTAAAAAAGCTGAATTTTTCTGTTTGTGTATCTCCTGCTACAGGGCGTGTTCAGTGATGAAGAGAACGAGGAAGACGATGAGGATGATGATGGGTCAAAGGGAAGCCAGAAATTTCAAGAGAAGTTTACAGGATTCACCGTTTCCAATAAACATGGGTAAATATAGAAACTGCATTTTTAAAAGTATTTTACTTGAGTTTTTGCATTAATATCTCTCCCTCTTTCATCTTATTTCTCTCATTTTCTTTCCACAGAAAAATTAGAAAAGAGTTTGTGGAGGCTGAGGCTGAATTATCTGGTAAGTTTATTAAAAAAGTACAGGTCTTCACTCTGATTATGTAGATAAAAAAACTGGGATGTCTTGATATGGACTCTGACTTGCTGTTTTACCTCTAAAAATTGAAATTTGTATTTAATAAATTGTGTTTAACTCAATTCATATATATATGTGAACATAAACACATGGTTATGTTTTTAATGATGTCAGAATCCAAAAGCTGTTTTTCTCTTTAAATTTAAGCTGTTGCATATAAAATCGTTATAAAAGCAGAATATAATGTGTTGTAATAAACCAAAAATGCTGTAAATGTACGTGCAACTTAGCATTCATGTTCAAACTTTGCAGGGAGTGAGTACGACAGTGATGAGAATCTGGACTTGGCGGAGGAGGAGGACATTTTGGAGATAGAGGAAGGGGACAAGGACCAAGTGGGGACAGAGGAGGAGCTCCGAGACCAAGTGGGAAGGGCCCATCTGTAAGTCCTTCTCTGACCTCTTGACCTTTATGTATAACAATAATCTGTAAGCAGTCAGACTGCAAATATCATTATTTTGAATTCTAATACTGACATGGAAAAACACTATTTTCTTATTCTTTGAGAATTCAAATTCCATTCATAAATATTCTTACAATCATTTACATACTACCTTTGGATTTCAATTAAACAAAGATTTAATACATAAAGTATGGACAATCTTTAATACCCAATATGTATAATTTATAACATACACATTTAAATTACATTGCAAGTAAAATGAAATTATGAATTTATATACTGTAGACGTACTTTTGTCCGCATGGTATTAATTTACGCTATGAACGCGGGCACAAATTTTCCGTGGAATTTTTTCCCAGTGTACTTAAAGTGCATTTTGGAATGAAATTTTGAAATTGCATTACACGAATAAGGATAATCGGATTTTACTACATTATATAACACTTGCATATACGTGTACCCAATGTATATCGTTTTTATCTATGCAAACTGTCAAACAAATTTGTATTGAGAATTCACATAATAAATAATTTTATCTCCGAAAGATTTGAATTTTCTGTAAATTTACTTGCATGAAATTTAAACTTCTCCCAGCTTGAGATAACGGCACGTGTCAGACAACAAATAGCCCCAAGCGGGTCTGTCTTTCAATGACCCAATTAACTACACTCTAAGACCCGTGTTTTTAATGCAATTTTTAGATCCCTTTGTGCTCTGACTTTTAATTGATAAAACTGATCAACTCATAATTTAAACGACATGTGAACCCATAAATTGACAGTTAATAAAGATTAAAATATGCATATAAACAGATAAAAAAGAAAAAGTTCATTGAAATCAGTTTAAAAAACCTGTAAAATTACATGGACACATGACAACATATTCAGAATACGTTCACTTTTTCAATCGCGTGAGATTTTTCCCAACCTTGACCTAATGACTACCGACCAGTGCACAACCGATAATTACTGTTCACTGTGAACAGTTCTTACAATTTAAGTCCAAAGTTGGACAAATTCTAGGTAAAGAAAATCGCTCAGAACTAAATTTAATAATAATTATTCAAATGATTTTTTTTTCATTCAAAGAATCCGCGTAAATTTTAACCCGCGGATTAAATTGATATTGTGACTCCGCGGAATTATGACCCTGTGGAAAAAAATACGTCTACAGTAGTTAAATATGTATATGGTTTCTAAAATCATTGTTTAATTGAAAACTCTGATTTTTAGGAAGCAAGTTATAGATGAAGACAAGAGAGAATTGATCAGATTTCAAGAGATGTACTTACCTGATGGTGACCTTCACAGTGAAGGTCAAGGTCGCATCCGCAGATTTAAATGGAGTAATATTGGTAAGTACCGTAATTTATCAATTGACTCAGAAATTTTAAAGGTAAAGTTTCAGTAGTTGTAGTCTGTTTGGCCAAGCTCTTCAGTCTTTTTTCTTATATCAAATTTTTAGCCACTTATTTTTTTATGAGGCAGTATTATCTAGAAATTATTTTTAAAAAGTTGGAAATAAAAGAGATTCACCATTTCATCGAAGTGTTTTTCCAGATATTTTGAATTTCATAGTAAGGTCAAGCTGCCAGATCACTTATTGCTATGAGCCAATGATCAATTTTATGGTTATCCTTATTTTATTATGTAAGGGAGATTAACACTGCCAGGCTAAACTATCTATTTCATTCTTCTTGAGGAAAAAAATCATGTCACAATTTTGTTCACATGGAGACCAAAACCTAAAGGATGCCCAATATTCAGTTGGGGAACATCTTCCCGGCTGTAGAATATAGGTCAAGGATTCATTATTGGCCCGATTGTCTGTTTTATGACACTCTCTTCCTCTGCTGTCACATTGGTACCGGCTCACAGTGACTGTCTTTAATGTCTGGAGTCCTTTACTGAAGCAGTTCATCCTTGTGGTATACTTACTGAGGGCTTTGAAAGCCTTTTATCTCCACAGACTGTCTGTCATTTGTCAAGGTCTTTCTAGTCCACTTAGAAATCAAAGACTGTTGTATTGTTGCTGTATGATAAAAAGTCACCAACATTACCATTTGCATAATTCATTGCAAAAACAAGTGTTGATTAAAACTCATCATGTATAGAGTTTTCAGATTTGTAGATTTATAAACATGAAATTTTGAGTGTATACAAGTTATATAATGGAGACTTGACATGGCATGTTATACTAGCTCTTTGATTATGTTCTGAAGATGACAGCACTCAGCAAGATATGTTCAACAATGACTCGGACGATGGAGAAATCATTGAGGAAGACCACGAAGCTAAATGGAGACAAGCAAGATTTGAGAGAGAAAAGTTTTTACAAGAACAAGAGGCAAGTTCTCCTTTGTCACTATAACTCGGTCACTCCTCAAGCTTTATTGATCTCAACACCTTGTTTCTATATTTAAGAGCTTTGAAGACTCAACAGTTAAATAAGGAGAATAGAGGAGTCTAGTATGGATTTTTAATGAAAGTGCTTTGTGGTTTACAATTAGTTGACATTAATTTTGCAGGAGAAAGATCGTAATGAGGACGAAAATAGCCAGTTCCTTAAATTTGGAAAAGTTTTCTTGAAGAGAAGTAGTATGTATTTATTTCTTCATGTATTTTGTGTTCACCATACCAACTCCAAATTGATAATAGATCCATGTTAATTTTTTTTTATCCCATTTGAGAAAACTTTGTATTTATAGATTCAAAATTTTTCCCATTTTTATCTAGATTCAGAGGTTGGAAATGTCAAAAAGGCGTCTTCTGAAAAATTGGTTAACAAAGAAAACACATCACAGATGACATCAAATGCTATTTTTAAACCACCAGTAAGTACATGTATAATGTTTAAAAGAATTCATGCTTGAATGTATACCTCAACTAATTGTGTTGAAGTTGTAAATGATGGAAAGAGCTAAGTAAATTAACTACTGGTTATTTTAATGAAAATCTGGAACTCTAAACCAAAAACAACCTTTATGACCAGATGTTGCTATTTTGTGGTTAGGTTTCATTTTACATTAGCTATTGTAATCATTAGGATTTACATACTTTGAAATACAGTTTAATTAACAATGTTGAATAGAAGATAACAAGGAATTTGCCTCTGGGATGGCATGCTTTTAAGTAGTTAAAGATGACAATGATGTGTTTGATATTAAAACAATGCATCTGCTATGTAATAGTAATGTACACTCTTTGACCTATTTACTCGTCCTACTTCAAAAAGCCTTCCTGATCCCATTAATGTTAATTTGAAGAGCAGTGTCTAATGGCAACTAAATAAAGTCTAGAAAATTTGAAATTAAGTCTGTGAATAAAATTGTGTAAAATAGATCAGTATTCCGACTATCAAATTTTGCAACAGATCACAATTGTTGTGACCAAATAATCAAATAAAAAATGGTCATCCCTGGAATAGACGTCTTTAGTTGTGTCTGTAAATGGATCATTTTGGAAATGTTTACATTGTCAGTGTTTATTTTATAAAATATGGATAAAAAGAATTTATCTCAGCATCAGAGTGGTGAATATTAGAGAGTTGCATATCATTATTAGTGTGTGATAGAGAAAATGTGATGAACATTATTAGAGTGTTTACTAGAGAGAAAATGTGATGAAAATTATCATGACAATATATTTGAGAGAAAATGTGACAAAAATTACCATGAGTGTGAGATTTGGAGAAAGAATGCAATGTGAATCAATATGAGAGTGAGGTAGAATCTGTGATGTAAATCATCATTTGGTGTATTAGAGAGTAAATGTGATTGATTGTTGCTGTCAGATGCAGAAGAAGGGTTCCTTCCTGGGAAGAAACAAAGAATCCCTTGCCAAGATTGCTGAAATTACTAAAACCTCCATTAATCCCACTGGAGTGAGAAATTCCAGGAACTTTGTGTTCCAAGTTATCTCCCCTGACAAAGACACAAATAAGCAGGTTAGTATTGTTATTTCTGTAGTCTTAAAGTGATTTTTTTAGACGTTTTAAACTTTATGATGAGACTATTGGGAAAATAAAGTAAAAGAATAATTCATTGTGAATCTATATGTTCCTTTGTTAACTTTCTATTAATTTACTATTGATTTCTAAGAGAGGAAGGAGAGAGAATTTGTCATTTGCAATTCATTAATTGGTCATGGTGACTAAAGAGACCAAATGTTGCACATTTTTTCCATAACTTGAATGATTTTCTAAAGGATACTGAATTGTTAAGTTGAATATAAAGATTTTTTTTCCAAAAAAATGTAGAACTCTACGGCAGCTTCAGGTGAGGGGAAAGTAAGAAAAGCTCACAAGCCAAAGCCTCAACAACCAGCGGCCAAAAAACCCAGGCTGGAGAAGTCGGCCTCCTTCCCCCAGAACAGCATCTTCAATCTTATGTAGAGGATTTACAGAGGCAGAGTCAAGTTGTTAACTCATTTAATGCAGTCATTTAAACCTCTGCCAGGTTTTAATGTGATAAAACTTTGTATAGCAATAGAGAGAG
Source organism: Magallana nippona (assembly GCA_033439105.1). Classification (NCBI taxonomy): domain Eukaryota; kingdom Metazoa; phylum Mollusca; class Bivalvia; order Ostreida; family Ostreidae; genus Magallana; species Magallana nippona. The sequence goes on from CM065923.1 coordinate 8,427,138, forward strand.
ACTTTGCTGTTTTATTGTGATCAATGTAACCTTTCAGCAGGTATTGACAGAATTAACAAGATTTGTGGATACAGGCAAGGGGAGGGGGTGGGGTTATGTACAGAAATATATATATTTATGTTCCTTTTTCCACTGGCAAAATGCTATTTTGAATGAAATTTGATATCTTTTATTGCTACAGATTGTATATGTGTATAAAATATAAATCAATATAAGGATGACATGGGAAAGATGATGTGAGTGTCCTAAATGATTTTTGTATTTTATTTGGTAAGCCATGATGGTTGAGAGTTTTACTGTACATATTCCCATTTTGTATTTATTTGTATGTTGGTATGAGTGTTTTCATGAATGATGAATCACTTGAATCAGATATTGGAAATTTAGTTTTTCTTTGCATTTTTACATTTTCACCATCCATATGAATTTTGCACTTGTATGATTTTAGATTTCACTTTTTTCAACAGTAAATGGACATTTACTTTCAGTTTCAGATGATCTCTCCTGTAAAATAAAAGTTTTCCATTGTTATTATTTACTCGGCTGTAGAAGTGATGGCTAGTAGGTGTGACTGTGTATCAATGTTTACACGTTTTGTTGGTTTATGTATATTTTTTTCCATGAGAATGCCAGTGAAATTGATTGTGTATCAGATTTTTTCAGTGGAACAATAACAGTCAAAAATAAAAAAGATCTAAACAATTTAGACCAATGTTTTTTGTAAAATGAAACTTCTTGAATTAATTGTGAAAACATTTATATGTTGTACTTGTGTTCAACATACCAAGTTTTTTTGCTGATTTACAATGATCTGTCATTAGGTGACCTGAGTGACTCAAGTGACCTATTGCATTCTGTTTTCGTCCAGGGTTGTGTATAAGCTACCATGCTAATCTTGACCAAATTTGGTAAGAAGCATTTGAACATATAGGAGAAAAAGGACATAAATTGTGAAATTAATGATTCCCACCCCAGGGGTTGAAAATTTATGCAGTTAAAAATCTCTCTTCTCTGTGCATCTACCAAACAAAGTTACTAAATATTTTATGATGAGGAAGTGTGCCTCTTCCTAAATTGTGAAATTCAGGACCCCTGCATCGTGGGTGACCTGCAAACTCAGAGCATGGTAAGGATAATCATGGAAGCATTTTGCAGAAGGAATTTCATTATCTAGCAGACAAATTGAGTGCATGGTAAAAATGAATAAGGAGTCATCTATCAGAATTAAGAACAACATGGCCCCTGGGTGCTGGGTTCTGTTGTCATGTGGTATGGTTCCTATTGGTCATGTAGTGAAAAAGATGACTGCTGGAGAGAATATGCATTTCTAGTATGGCTAGTCCAGTAGGACAATGTCTAGTCCCCACCCTGACTCTCCACCCCTACTCCCAATCAAATGTTGATAAATTGTACAGTATTCTGATTACTGTTCAGATCTGCCATCTTATCCATACATCTTTTCTGTTTATGCATGAGCACAAATTAGATTTAACACTGGGATGAATTGCAATAACGAGTGCCATTATGTGGATCCTTCACAGGGCTGGATTGTACTAGGTTACCATTAAGGCCCATGGGCCTCTTTTCTTGTCCTCCAGCCAGTTCAGTCCTGGTTCCAACTGTGGCATTCTTAAATGCATAGCAGAATCAAAATCACTATAATACCTATTTAATACGCGACTTAATCTTTATGTTCATTTTGTTTTTCTGTTATTTGGCTTAAATCATTTACCATCAATTTCTTTCATTTTAAATGATCATTATCTAGGGTGGTCCAATGTCTGATAATTCCTGTCATTATTTAAGTGTGGGCAAAATGTACAATAAAACAGTCAGTGTGATTTAAGAGTGTCATTAGTAGGCTTTTATCAAAATGTTGCTGTTTGAAATCCATGGAATTGGTTGAGAATCTATTTTTATCCCCTCACAAAGTTTAGTGGGGGTGGGAGGGGGGGGGGGGGTATATAGGAATCACCTTGTCCATCTGTGTGTGTGTCTGTGCAATCATGTTTGGTTCCTATCTGTCTTATGGAGAAGCATTGGAAGTTCCCACTTCTCATAAAGATTGCTAATGACCTTAGGATGTTTTATAATCTTGACCCAAAGTCACTTGTGCAAGTTCATGGTCATGACTTTAAAAAATGCATAATTCCTGTCTAGGCCATATCTTGTAATGGAGAATTATTTGAAGTGAAAGCTTGACAAGGATTGCATGTGACCTGAAAGTATGTCCTGATTTTTGGTCATTTGGGCAAGTTCAAGTTCACTGGAAGAAAAATGGTTTATCCATTTCTTTCCAATAGAGAAATACTTGAGTTATTATATTTTCTAGGGGGGGGGGGGGGGGGGGGGGGGGGGGTATCATTTATGAGCTTGCTCACAGTACCTCTATTTTCGTTAAGAATATTTAGTGTTATTAAAAATGAGAATATTTGTGGCTGTAAAATGATGTTTTTCTCATTGAAAAGCAATTATTATTAAATAGAAAAGAAATGTCCATCTTATAGATTATATTGAAAGTAATTGCATTGAAGAGAAGTGAAATAAGTTTTGGGCTATTGATTAATGCAATAGGATGTTCACATCCCAGACAATCACATTCTGTCATGTTCAGCCTCTAGAAGTTGTCCGAGCTGATTTATTGATTTCAACCCCTTGTAAACTGTCAACTTGAATTTTGTTTTTGGCATGGCATGTTGCACAGATTGAAGTCCTTCATCGTAGTGATGTGACTCTTCTGTCGTGAAGAACTTGATGATATTCTGTACAAGATTGGAAACAGGTTTTTGCTGGCACACAGATTTAGCTTTATTAGTACCATATACTAGGAAACAAAGTACCATACTCTATGAACTTCTCTCTATATAAACTGTACTTGTATTGCACTTATTCTCTCTCTCCTGCTGATATAGTTATGAGTAATCAACAAATAATTAATCTCTAAACAATCCAGTCTCTCTCATTTTTTAAAAAATATACATTGGCTTAAAGTTTCTTATTAACCAAGAATAAAAAAACCCTCAATGGTCTTTGTTGTTTTACAAGATATTCAATGTCCCCTCATGCAGTGTTCTATACTTCAATCAAGCAATTATTCTCAACCAACCAAATTCCTGGGTCCACTACCGGCACTACAATTCAATGCACTCTGTTACATCCTCATTGTAGAGTTTAAGTTGGGTAGATATTTAGAGAGAACTTTTAAATTGTTGTTTAAGACAATTAAAGTAAATGGATTCAAAGTAAAGTTTGAAAGGAGAGCAGCGAGAAATCAATCTGCTTCATTGATTTGGACTGTCATGAATATATTGCTCCCTTTCATAGCATTTTCCCATTGATTTCAAGCATTTACATTGACAAGCAGAAGAAGAAATTTCCTTTCTGCATGATTGTTAAAAACCTGTGGGGAAGTGAGGTTCATACAAATCAATTTTTTTTTTGCTTTTTAGAGAAAAAATATCTGTTGTGCAAGTGAGTAATTGTAATGCATTTAATATTTTAACATAACTTTCTTTTTTAATTAAAATCTGTAGGATGTAGTTGCATAAAGGATTGGTGCACAATTCATTTTTTTTTTCTTGTAGTATTTACCTTATGCTTCATGTCTCATAAGAACATTGCTTTAATGCTGCTAGACAGTATAAAAAACAGATAAGGTAAATAAATTTTCTTATTTTCCACACAATTTCCTCAGAAGAAATTGCAAACTTTGCATAATTTTGTTGTTTAGTCATTATGTCATGAAAATTTTGTGCAACTAAGATGGTGTTAAACTGTGACATTCAAGCACTGTACCATAATGACCTTCATAGATGACGGAACAAAATGGCAGGAGTTGTCAAGGTGCTAATTAAGGCTTTATCTAGTCCAGCCTTACGTTTTCTCCACCAGTTTATGTGAGTTGTCATGGAGACGATGTGTTGCTGTAGATATGGTTGTAAAAATGTAGATTGAATTGTTATTGGAGCTTGGAGTTAAGGAAATCAGATCAGTGGAGATTCAGTTCTAACAATTTGTCCATAGAATTTTTCTTCATTGCCAGGGATTGGAGTATTGCAGGTTGCAGGTAATACTGAACATTCATTGGAATTTTTCCTTTCGCTAGAACTGTCTGTAATTGAATTCTAAAAGTCTGTGATACTTGTTCTTTATTTTGAAATTATTTACTAGTTAATTTATCATTAGCTTTATGCAAGAATGTAATGGTATTAAGAAATATAAATATTTAGATACCAATAAATGAATCGTGTGAATAATAAAAATAAAATTGAAATCCTTGTAGTTATGGGTAAAAATAGAATTTTTTTTTTAAATTGTCTTTTGAACTGATCCATCTTACTACACAGCTAACTACAACCTTGCTGTCACAAGTCGTAAAAATTTGAGATTTTGTCAATAAATATAGAGTTTATTTCCATATAGATTAAAGATAGACATGGGAGGAGAGTCCTCAGGCCTTGGAGCTTTAAACCTTTAATGCTTTTGTTGTAATATTGCTTCTGTGAAAAGTCCTCATCTGTCGCTGCTCTTAATTGATTTTTGTTATATAAACTTTGCTGGTTGGGGGACGAGCTAAGGAAATCCTAAGCCAAGGGATGAACGAAAATCCCTTTATAGAATCGGAGAAAAAGTCCATTTGTGTTTGCTTGCTTTTTGACTCCTTTTCCTCTGAGAGTATTAAATGCTGATACTAGTGTTTTGGCCTCTAAAGGGTTTATGTCATGGTTTAGATAAAAAATTTTGTAATGATGATTTCTACTTTCATGCAAAATCAGAGTAAAATGCTGATACTAGTGTGTTGGCCTTTTGTGGGATTTCGTCATGGTTTAGATTAAATTCTTTGTAATGATGATTTACTACTTTCATGCAAAATATTCTTCTATCAAAGGATTATAACAAGACCTGGCTCCAATACCATTAACCAAGTATAGAGTTTAGTTAAAAAAAAAAAAAGTTATATACGAATAGAGTTTGGTCAAAATTGACTTGTTATCTAACTATTAGATTTTGAAATGTTTTGGAAAGTTAATGGATTTAAGAATGTATGCATTTTCAAGTCTATTCATGAAGCATGCTTTAGTCAGTGATAATTAAATTTATTCCAAATGAAAAACAATAAGGGTCTGCCGGATATTGCCATTCAAGAACCATCTTTAAAGATACTGAGCACAGATTAATATTTTTTCTAACTGTGGCATATGTACCCTAATAAGCAGTATCATAAATTAAGAAGATACAAAAGTGAGGATTAGTTTTACAAAGAAATTGAAAATGATTACTTTCAGGAAAATTTATTGATATGAATATTATAGATGCACATACTGTGGTTTCATCAGTATTCGTGGGTATCAATTTTTGTGGATAAAGTGAATATCACAGTTTCAATGATACTAAAATTTGTGGCGAATGATCCTATCAATACAAAATGTTAGTAGAAATTGTACTTCAATGAACATTTAAATTTGTGGATCAACTAAAAAACGAAATCCACAAAAATTGGTTTTCAACGAATATTGTTGAAACCACAGTACATGAAAGGTAATATAGGGACAGTCGGTCAAAACATGCTTCATTTGTATGTAATTATCTTAACAATGTTGGGAAAAAATTTAATTTGAAGTTGCAATAATTTTTTTATTTAATCAGATTCAGCTTTGGTAATGAACATCTGCATGCGAAGAAAAATAAGATTTAAAAAAATCCTGGTCTCATTTTGAATAACCTAATTGGACGATCTTCTGAAATAATATGTTTCGTCTCATTATGAGGCAGACGATAACCCACATGATAGCATGCAATGATTATTTCTTCCTTTCATTTCTCAAGCAGTTCTCTAATTTTCCCTTTTTCTGAATTCGAGTTACAAGGTATTAAGTGTGGTTAGATTTCCATGTTGTCTCTGAGTCTGTGTCTTTCCGTTTCCATCTTTTTTCCTTGTACTGGTAGAACTTGGCAAATGATGTAACAAAAGGTAAATAAATGGAGAAATCTTTTCAGGGTACACATTCTGCCATTTTGATATTCATGCAAGGACATGCCAAGTACATTTTTTGTTTATCTTGTTTCTAAAGGTGGTGTGGGACACCTCCATATTGTGACATACACATGTACATTCTATCGAAATAAACAAAAAAAATCAAGTATAATTTATTGTCTGTCCAAAGTTATTGGTTTCATCACATTTAGACGATTTTTAATAAAAATATACACATATGTGAAAGAAGTACAATTGAAATCGATGAAAGGGAAAATATCCAAGATATCTTTTTTGACACATTTCATTTTTCACTTGAAATGAAAACAGATTTCTTACGGAGATTAATAATAAGAAATGTTTACATCTTTTCTCCATTCGAAAGTCACTCAGAATACCTCACACAATTTTTCAACGCTATCATCCGGGTACTTTCATAGCTTAATTTGCAATGCAAAATCCACGTAGACTTTTTAATTTTGGTTGTATATTGAAACCTGAAGCGGTAGAGGGCATTTCAAAACAGAAAATCTGGACTTTTTTCATTTTAGTGGATGAACATAGTTTTGGTACAAAGGTATTTATGATTATCGAAATTTTAAGCAAAAAGTGGTGGAAGCAGAAACTTGGGACAAAGTATAATAATTTTTTTCTCTCAAAATTGTTACAAAATAGTGTAATGCAATGGGTTAGAGCATTACATTTGAAGCTATAAGTCATGAGTTTGAATCTGCTGGGGCTTTTATGATTTTTACCTTTCCAAGAATTTTAAAAAATTTGAAAATGGTGAAAGTATTTTAATTATTTTATACTTTTATCCTCATTAATATTGACAGGTGTCCCTAATACCAACTCAAAGAAAAGAGAGCTGAGTTTCAGTCCAAATGTTTTCCATAAGTTATTTTATTTAAACGACATTGCTCTTCGGTGTTCTAACTTTTTCATTGACCAAAACAAACAATTCATTAGGCAGCTAGTTTGCTACATCAAATGTTTCCCATGTACAGTAAAATCCAACTATAGCAAACAAGGATAGCGCCAATCCACAGTTATCACACAGTAAATATTAGTTTGGAGGAAAAATTATTAAAGTTATTTTACCTTTTGGATAATTTTATTTTTAAATTTTGCAAAAATTCCATAGATTAAATGAAACAATTCAAGATTTTTTTAAAAATCAATATGCAAATACTTTCCACATACAATTGTCTGTATGAGTTTACAAAGATCTACTTGAAGATATCACTATATTATCTATATTATTGAATTAGATCAGTTTTAATTGATATTAATGTTAACAATAACAATTTACCCCTTTTAGCTATGTAGATTTTCTCCCATGTCATTTATTAAATTTATATGATTTCAAGAATGCACTATCAAAGTTGAGTCAAAATTTTACAAAAGGAAGTTTTGCTGAGAATTATCAGAAATTCATCATTATCAAGTTTTACTATCAGTAGATTCATTTATGGAGTATTTTGTAAATCAGATTTTGAATACTGGTACCTGTATCATTTATTAGGGCCAGGTTCTGCGGGCAACCTTTAGTGATTAGTCTATCAGTCTGTCCGTCCGTCTGTCTGTCCGTCTGTCCATCTGAGATCTTTTGTCCGGAGCAAATCTTCTCTCCCCTTGGTCTAATTTGGCTCATACTTCACCCACAGAGTGTCTTTTGGTAAAGGGTGTGCAGTGATCTTGAAAAAAGTTTCTATGTCAAAGGTGAAGGTCACAGCAGAATTAAATGAAAAATCCTTTTCGGATCACATATTCTCTCCCCTTGGTTCATTCTGGCTCACACTACTTCCAGAATGCATTTGATCAAAGGAAGGGTATGCAGTGCAGTGATCTTGAATGATGGTTCTTGGTCAATGGTTAAGGTTATATCAGACCATGCTAAAAATATTTTTTCAGAGCATATACCTCCCTCTTGCCCCTCTGGCTTAGACTTCACATTAACAGAGCTTTTGGGTAATGGGGTGCAGTGCCATTTGAACCAATTTCAAGGTCAAATGTGAAGGTCATAGCAGATCTCTTTAAAATCCAGTTTTAGACCATAGATCCCATTGACTTAATTTTGCTCAAATTAAGCCAAAAAAAATTGTTGTAGGTAAAGGGTAATGAGATTGGATTATTGTTCTATGCCAACTGGAAAATTTCTTTGTCATTGGTTGATGTCAAAGCAAAACCTTCTGAAATACTGTTCATCCTATTTCCATTATTTAAGTGGGGCCCTTTAAGATGGTCAACATCTCAACTATGTCTAGTTCAGTAGATATGTTAATATAGTAATACTTAAAAGTATATGGTAACACGTCAGATATAAAAAAAAAGTAACCAAATAAAAAAAAACCCTGCATTTTACTTACTGAGCCATATCATCCAAAATTTGCACACTATAAAATAAAGTTGGCTTTTGAAGCACTGAAATTTTGTTAAATGTTCAAAATTCTGTGTTTATGCTAGTAGGTTTTAAAGAGATCCAATTTTCTGTTGTAAAAATGGTTATACACATGATACACATGATACACATGATTCCTTAATTAGATTATGCCTATTTAGAAGATAGCTTCAGACACTTTTAAAAAAAATGCTGGAATGTGGCAATTGTCACCTAATCGGTCTTGGGCTGTTATAATCTGTCACAGATATCACTCAGTGTCATCCAATAATTGGAGAGATAATGAATTTTCATCATCGTGGCTCCCAAGAGGTGGCTTTTCTAAACACGGGAACAAATAATAAGTAATCCCTTAGGACTCTGCTGTTACACTTGGTACATATATGTGTTAGAGAGATGGTTGTCACAGCAATGATAGGATTTACTCTGTCTTCTGTTATATAGTTTTATTCACAGGCCTAGTTTTGTGTCATTTTAGCTTAAAAAAAAATCATGGTTAAAAAAAGGAAAGCTAATATACCGGTAATATTTTGTTACTGAGTAAAATTACTTGCTTTGAATTAGGACATTTTTTGTTTCTCTAATTTTATGGTATTTTTCATGATTGGTGAGGAGAATTTTTATTGTAATTTTTCAATGATATAAATTTTTCATTCTGGACTAGATAGACTTACTGCTATTTCACATGCATGATTAGAATATAGAATTCTGTGAGATGTAGCCAAGTGAAAATAAACAGCGCAAATCCACGAAAAATCCAGTAATTAATATCTCTTCATTATACCCTAGGAGTGTTCAGAATGTACTCTTACCAGCCACAGGTAAAAATGTTCACTTAACATGCGTATCTCCATTCAATAACCGTTGGCCATGAATTACCTCATAAGGCCAGGCCGGTGATAATTGGCTCTTCGCTGGGATTCTGGTATCACTTGATGGTCAATATTTTTCTTACCGGCTACAGTCACCCATGAATATATGAGCATTG
>CM065923.1:8437500-8462500 GCA_033439105.1 Magallana nippona
ATTATTTTTTTCGCGGGAAGCATGTACGTTTTGTCTCTTTGACACAGGGTATACTAGCATAGTTTAGCAGATCATCCTCAAACCTGTGTTTGTTATGATCTGCGTTTTCCAGTGGATATTGGATTTGATACGGTGAGTTTAATCATCGAGGAACAGGAGGTTTTTCACTGCATGTTAATTCTCCTGAAATTGTCAATTTGTGTTGGATATACAGCAGATTTTAATGGAGGTTGTTGGTAGGTACTCTTGGTATAAGGAGCTAAAAATATCTACTGCTCTGTTCCTTGTACGAATGTAGTCAGATTTAGCTACTGTGTTTAGATTCAATATGAATCAGTTTATTTAATTTTATGTATGTATTAATATTTTGTTATGTAAGGTTTGTAAGAGTAATACATTAATTACATTATTGTTTGTGGGAGACCAATGTTCTTGACTTTCATGGGTAACCCTTGTCCACGAATTTACATCACATTGAATGTATATACAAGCATCTATTTCATATTTATCAAAATTATCCCAAACTTTCTACCAATGAAATTACATCCCCACGAACCAGGAAGGTTTTGGCTACCTACGAACACAATCTAATTAACACAATGTAATTAAAATTAGACATTCTAAATCTGCTACCACTTTCTTTGAGAAGCGGTAGCGGATTCAGAACGTCTAATTTTAATTAGATTGCCAATGGACATTGACCCACACGAATAAAAATGATTCCACAGTATCTACATTTAACATAAATTCAGTGACTGAACACATAAAAATTTTCATCTTTTCATCTAAATTTTACGACTGGTAAACATGAATCAATCTATTTTACTATCAATGCCAAATGTGACTTTTTAACAACCTTAAAAATGGTCGCAAATAGCATAGTAAAATACATTTTTGTATTCAATACTTAATAATTCAATAATGAGTAAATCTGAAAGGCATAATAGGAATTTCCTATTGTGATCAACTCAAATCATCCAGAAATTTTATATGATGTCAATAGATAAAATTTTACATACCGGTAGAATTGTTTTTGAATGTTGCCTAGGAGACCAAAAAAAACTTTACTATATCTGTGAATTAGCAAAAATTCGTGTTTGTACAAAATGATTACACTGTATTTCTTTGATTTCCATTTTTCCTTCAGATTATTCAGAAATGTGACTGAGGAACAGTTCACAAGTGAAGGATATAAAGCGATTCAAAGAGTGAGATTTGGACGAAGGATAGATCTGACTGGCTAGGTGTCCCTGCCCTATGACTGGCTTATAGATGATGGTCTCGGAGTGGATTGCTAGTCTAGACAAAAGGTGGGTGAATAGCTAGACAACAAAAAGCTAGTTTAGACAAAATATGGGTGTATTGCTACTTGTCTTCACAAAGGTGGATGGATTGTTTGAGTCTAGACAAAATGTGGGGGATTGTTATTACCAGGTAGTCTAGGCAAAAGGTGGATGGATTGTTATAGACTAGATGAAATGAAGGTGTATTGCTATTATTCCAGACAAAATGTGTGTGTATTGTTTTAGTTTAGACAAAAGGTAGTTGGATTGGTTATAGTCTAAACAAAATGTGGATGGATTGATAGCCTAGACTAAAGGTAGTTGGCTTACTAATAGTCTCAACAAAAGACTCCTTGGTGGATTACTAATAGTTTAGACAAAAGATGTGTGGATAATGCTAAAAGTCTAGACAAAATATGGGTGGATTGCTAAAATCTAGACAAAAGGTGGGTAGTTTGCTAAAAGTCTAGAAAAAAGGTGGGTAATTTGCTTAAAGTCTAGACAAAAGGTGGGTGGCTTGCTTGTCAAAACAAGAGATAAATAGATAGCAATTAGTCTAGAAAAAAAAAAGGTGATTAGATTGCTAATCTAGATGAAATGTGAATTAATAGTTCATCATACGAATATCTCTTACTGTCTCTCATTCCAATCTAAAATTTATTTTCCAGTTTAATACATAACATTGAAAATTAGTTGAATGAGTCTCCTTACCCAATTGTATTTGGCTGCAATTCTAATGAGTTTACTGTTGAATGGATTGCAGCATCTAACCTAGTTTTTGCATGTATCTAAACTTGCAACATCGTTATAGAAATGGCAACGGGAAGGCTGATTCACTAGTACCAATCGCTTGTTTAGATAATGAAAGACGCAATTCCAAAGTCCATTGATAATTAAAAACAAGTAGGCTAATTTTGTATCAAATGTTTAAAGGCAGTCAATGTGTATGCATTAATTGTAACTGGATCACATAGAATTTGGAAGAGTCTGTAGTTCATACAGATCCATAGGATGCCTTTTAAAGTTGTGTGAGAATAATGTCATACAAGTACATTGATGGATCTGCAATGAATTTTTCATGGGAATTTAAATTAATATGGGAGTGTAATAGACACTGTCTAATATCTCATCAGCGGTTGCCACATCACAGTTAATGTATAAGAATTTAATTATGGCAGGCATTAAGTATTCTTGTTAGAATTACAAACATTTGCTCCTATTTTGAAATTTAAAATTCTGTTCCATATTCATTTGATAACCATCCTATTTTATTTTTTTTTTCCAAATTCTGTAACAACTTTCAACTAATTTAATCATATCAAGAGTCATGGCACAAAACTGAGGGTGGTAATGACATTTTGATATAAATGAAAGTAGTTTTATTATCATTTACTAACTATGAACATTGCAAATTGCATTTCATTTGATGAATATGAAACACTCGGATTTTGCAGACCATGTGACCGTACGGGAGAAGAGTTGGATGTAATTTATTCCCACCTGAAGAATTTGAAAGCCTTTGAGAAGTTCCATCCCAGTCTTCTACAACAGGTCTGTGTGTACGGTTACTATGAGGATTTGGATAAAGGAGTTACATGTGAGTGCAGCTCAAGTCAGAAACATCTACTGTAGATTCCTAATTGAACCTGAGGAATTTATTTCCATGTAAAATCGTTAGAAGCACACCTCACAGATTTTAAAATCTCACTTTTGATTTATCTGACAGATGTGAATTAAGAGAAACTACATTCAAAATTTCCGTTTTCAAGTTTAAATTCCATGCGATTTGAGGCAAAACTCTGGAAATTGTGTAAGATAAGGAATCTACAGTACTTGTAATTTACACCATGTCACACGATTTCAATATGTGTTAAAGGTCTCAGGTTCAAATCCTTTTCAGACCCCAAATCCCTCTCTTTGAACATTTTTTAAGAAGATTGCAAACAAAAGTTCTACGATTTGTGTAAGTTATAAATCATCATAGTGCTTATAGTCCGTATTAAGTTCTAAATTTATACTGTTATAAGTTCTATAGCAATAAATCATCATAGTGCTTAACACTTCTGAAGCTGACAATCAGTCTGTTCTAGAAAAACAGCAGATAAATAGCTTGCTGTCATTATGATAGATAGCAGGCCAAGGATTACCACACAACTCTAGGTGCAGCCACTGTATTTTTGATCCTTGTGCTAAATAGATTGTAAATCCATTTTCACTTTATTAATAATTACCTGGCGTAGGATCAAAATCGCCCTTAATTGCTCGTGATTACGGAGAAAAGATCAGAAAAGTAAAGGGCGAATTCTATGTGTAAAAAAAAAATAGACTGATTGGAAATGGCAGGTTTTTTGTTTACACTAGACTTCGTATTTGGAAAAAAATGAAATTTATACATGCATTTTCTCACTTAGCAATTTGAGATACTCTTTCACAAATGTTTTGGGAATCGTTATCATTTCTTTAAAGATGTTTTTAACTGTAAGGACAATACCTCTTTCTAAGAATCAAAGTCACAGAGACAAAGTGACAGAGATATAAATTATCGAGCAAAACCTCCATAATTTGTGAAATTGCCAATGACAAAATATTCAATCTGCCCCAAAAAAGATCTCTCTGTGACTTACCAAATTTTGTCACAAATTAGTTTTTCTGAACCCAGTTCTTTGCTTATACTAGTACATGCATTTTATTCTTCCCTTTGTGAAGCCATGTTAAAAACCTTTGAAATTCAAATAAACCTCATCGCATGAATTTTATCTCAATTTTTATTGTCCTTGTTTTGCATATAGGAATTTCTGTATTAATTCTCAAATGGCCAAGGTTTGATTCCTGCCTGCTTCACTCTTTTGAAACCGTGATTACTTTCTGCAGGGCATTTTGATTGATTGTCAGCCGTGTCTTTTTTCTCCTTTGTCTTGTAGTGTTTCGTCAAGGAGACATCGGTACAAATTGGTACGTAGTCCTCTCTGGGAGTCTGGAGGTCCTTGTGTCGGAGACTGGAGACCACAAGGTAAATCAATCAAGCTCGTATCACCACAGTTTAAGCTGACTATCCTCACGCAGGGCGAACAGACTGAGAGTGTTTTTAAGTGTGTCTTACACCCATCGGAGATTACTTCATTTGCTTCAAACATTGTTCCTAAAGATGTATAACTGAAGAAATATTTCCAATAATCCACAAAGTTACACTTTGCACTTCTTTTTTAAAAGGGTTAAATATTGATTAAAAATTTATTACATCATGAAATTTAAGTTAGCAACTTTGCTATTGATTTGAAATGCCAAATTTAGAAACTAATGTAATAAAAAGTAATCTTCAATCACTTCCTTTGGAGTAAATTTTTTTGGCTGCATCAAAAGAAATCAGCAAATCTACATGGGATAATTTTTTTGGCTATTCCGCTCCTCCAAATCTGATTCAAGATACACATTAAGCAGATTGTATGACAAGGTGTGAAACAGTGGTCTTGAGGACATTTATGAGAGAAGCGTGAAATATTAATTGGCTAATACAATCTGCTCTCAGGGCTACATTGATTATACCCTCAGAATGTGAACCACAAGTCCAAGGCATCTCGACTTAATCAGCAATGTCTATGTACAGAAGTCTGTCCCTCTAAATTGAATTAGAAATATCAGACAAGTAATGGAAATGCTAAAGAATTTTTGTCTTAGGGTTAAAGGGGCATGGTCACGATTTTGGTCAAATTTAATTTTTATACCGTATATTTATTGTTTACAATGCTTTAGTAAGGCATTTCTAATAATCAATCAAAATTTAGTGTCAGTTGTAGAGTTGCACAATTCTTTGTTATGTAAACAAATCTCGTGCCATGTTTTTGTTTACATTGGTTCAATATAGCGATAAAAGCTCTTCTTCAAGCTAATTTTTTCTATCTGCTAATTTGTTTTGTACATAAATAAACAGTTCCTAGCGTTTGTCACATTCATTTTAGATCTAAACATGGAATTTTCTTATCAACTTACATTCAAAATGTAAACAAAAACTTTGTTTTCATGACAAAGAATTGTGAGGTCTGTATCTCGCTTATAACTCGACCACTGACACTCAAATTTTGGTTGACTGTTATAAATACTTACTGAAGCATTGTACACATTAAAAACGGGAAATTTTTTTAAACAAAAATTGTTACCATGCTCCTTTAAGGTATCCAATCCATGTTAGGACTTCATTTTTAGCTCAAGTGAGCTTTCCTGATCACATTTTTTCCTTCGCCGTCTGTCCGTCCGTCTGTAAACTTTTCACATTTTGAACTTAAAAAACCACTTGGCCAATTTCAACCAAATTTGGCACAAAGCATCCTTATGGGAAGATGAATATAAATTGCAGAAATAAAATGCCAGTTAGTTTTCAAAGCAGAAAAACCTCGAAATAGTAAAAAAAGGGGGGTGCATTTTTAAAAATCTTCTTCTCAAGAACCACTGCACCAGAAATGCCAATATTTACCCAAAAGCTTGTATACCGTATAGCTGGGTTTTTTTTGGCGGGGATATAATTTTGGCCTATTTTGGCGATTTTTGAAAATTCACCAAAATTAAAATCACCAAATTTAAGTACCTTCTATGTAGATTTTACTGACAAACATGTAGTTTTGGGAGATTATTTTTTCATATTAATATTTTTTTTTAACTCTGTGAACATGATAAAAAGGTACAATTGTTACATGCACACTGTTAAAGATACAAATATACATTTACTCAAAATCAATACAAAACTAATGTAAATAAATAAAAAGCTAATAAATAAATAAAATTACTATAAATTAGAGGTTAATTGTTTAAACACCCTATCCCTTTCCCTGTTCAGGTGTGTAATTAGCCCAAGTGACAGGGGTGCTAGCTTGTGTTGTTTTAGGAGACGTGATCCATTATCGACTCAGGTGCAAATAATTGTCTGATTAACGGTTTCTTCACTAACAATGAAATAAATTTTTATTGTTAATAAGGTAATGTACTTTTTTCATGCATATAATAAGTGCATATAATAAGTACTATTTAGTTATTTCTGTTGAAAATATTGAAGCCAGGTTGGAAATCAAATTTTACCACTTGTAATGGTTATATTTACATATGATTTTTGATTAAGAACTTTTCAGCTATTAAAAATAAACCAACAGTAGATTTTTAATGAAGGATAAAGGATTTCACCCAAATTATATCCGCCAAAATTAATAGTATACCTTGTAGGCCCCAATCCGCCAAATTTGTGTCCCGCCAAAAAAACCGGCTATATGGTATATAGTGAAGATTCTAAATTGTAAAAGTTGTAACCCCCGGACCAAAACTGGGGCTCCAGACGGGGTTCAGAGTTTAACATAGATGTTATGTTCACCATGTTTAAAAATTTTCTTCTCGAGAACTACAATGCATCAATTTGTCAGATTACTACGTAAGCATCCTAAAATAGTGTAGATTATAAATTATAAAAGCATGGTTCACCACTCACGATAAAAATTGCAGCTCTAAACTGCTCAAAACTTCCAGTTTGGCGATCGCGATTTGTTACACGCGATCTCATTGGCTCACGGTTCTCTTGGGTGTTTTCCACTCATTAGAATAAAATACCAGAGGAATGCGAAATATCATTTAGCGCTAAATTCGATCTGTATTTTGACATTTTACATGTGGTTTTTTATTTTCAATTACTAAAGAGCTTGAGCCAATGAGATCGCTATATATCTTGTGTTATTGTGTATAGTTAATAGACCTCCTGTATGAAACAAGCGCCTGTGCCCTGGACGATTTTTGGGCCTCACAAGGGGTTCTGAGTTTGATGTTAATATAAGGTTTATATCCCATATATAAAGAATTGTTTAAGATCTTTTTTAGAACTGCAATTCTCAACATGTGATATGACTATAAAATCATCCTGTTAAAAAAGGGGCTTGATTAAAAACATAAGAATATTCAAGGGGGAAAATGGATTTTTATTTATACAGGATGTACATGTATTATACCACATTATCCAGATATTTTGTATTATGATGCCATTAAGCTGATGTTATCATGCCTATTGTTGCTCAGGTGAGCGATGTGGCCCATGGGCCTCCATCTTGTTTTAAAATTGATTTTTATAGCTTAAAAGCAAAGGGGGGCAACTGTTCAAGAACAGGAAAAGGTAATTTATTAGGACACATTCCGCTCTCACATACTGATACTTAAACATGACATTTATGTCTGAGTATTATTGAGTATTGAGCCCATACAAATCTGTTGTGGATCCATATTCATTGAATCGGCTATTATGGATCTGATACCTTAGAGGTTTGTCTCAAGCAAAGGGAGAAATGTCACAAGACAATTTTTTTATGGCAGCAATGGAGCTTAGTTTTGAATATTCTAAAGGTGCGGTCACACAATGTGATTTTTCATTCAATTTTCTCATCCGATTCGCTCTCGACTTAAATTGTACCGTTTGACCACCTAAGTCGAAAGCAAGGTCTGAAAGTCGATTGAAAATCTGATCTGCATCCAATTTTCAATTGGCTCTCTGGTGAGAATCGAGATGTCACAATAACTTTTCCCGTGCAACAAAAATATTGAATAGGTTTTATGAATTGAAAATTGATTATAAAATCGTATTGTGTGACCACCACAACAATCGACTCCAATCGACTTACCTGAGCAAGTTGATTGAAAATTTGATGAAAAATCGCATGTGACCGCACCTTAATAAACCACTTTCCAAAAATGTAATGGCTAAAGATTTTTACAACAAGTTGAAAATTAAAGAAATCATTAAATCCAGAGTACATGTAAATCTCTTTCTTTTTGTAGCTTTGATAGCTCCATGAGATGCATTTAAAAAAATAGAAAAATGCCAAATTGCAAAAATTTATATGAAAAATTAAGAGGGATCTTTCATTTTAATCTGATTTTTCTAAGCGTTCTTTTTTCACCATAAAAAGTTAATAATAGTAAAACACCTATTTTTGGAGAGACGGTTACCTCAGTGAAGCTCTATTGTCACGATTATGGCAGATTTGTGGGTACTATGGCATCTTCTTCATTAATGATTGATGTTTTATGTTGGTTTTGAAACTGGTTATGGATACAACAAAACATGATACTCTAGAACTCGACTCTTGAGAGTTCATCCTCGCCAGAGGAGTCAAAATCTTAGAGCACGACGGCCAATATTCAGGCTATAGACCCCATAGAAAATTTGCTTCTTATTACATGTGGAAAAAGAAAATAATGAATTCCAATCACGCAATACAAGCAGAAGAATATCAATATGTATTGATGGAATGTGAAAGTAGAAAGACTGGATATAATGATGGCTTGGCAAACAAAGGTGCCCCTTTCTTCATTGTAACATCACTTTAAATTATTGATTTGGAAGGAATTAAATAGTAGGGCGCAGATAATTGAGTTCATTAGGAGACTGATTATTAACCTGATGGCTATGCACCTTCTTCCCTTTCCAGAATTGAATCAACTGAAATCTTCCTAACAATATTAGTGATAGGACTTTTCAGGCCAAATACAAAGCCATGGCTGTTCTCTCCCTTGTAGTTATGATGGTATATTGCATCCACTTCATGTAAAGTTTACAATAAAGGGGGGTAACTGGTAATTAGCTTTCATTGACAGGTGACAAGTACGTGTAGGTATCTAGGTGAAAAAATAAATAAGAGTCCTAGATATTGTCACGGTGGAATTCATTTTAATGAAATAAAATTTAAAATACTTTCATAATAATATACAATATTTTTCTTTTAAAATTTCCTTTTAAGCAAAGTGTTGCATCATAGAGTAGCAGATTATTTAGTAATACATGTAGCTATCATCCTTATCATGTATCATTGCCAGTAGCTTGAATTGCTCTATATAAATATATGTTTATACATGGGTATTCTGTCGATTATTATCTATTTCCATCAGTAATTCCATATGGTCTTTAACTACTGTATTAACTTAGATACCAAAAAAACATATTTCCTGTTCTGATAAGCATTTTTTGAGCATAAACCAAACAGTGTAAACTCTATTTTATGTTTATTCTGAGTATAAAAAAAACCTACTTAATTATTTTTTTCAGGATGCAATCATTGTCAGTACTTTGGCCCCAGGGACGTGTTTTGGGGAATCCATCCTGACTAACAAACCCAGATATGGTACAGTGACCACAGGAGAGTTCACGGAACTCATCCGTGTGGAACAGAAGGACTTCAAAATCCTGTGGGAGGTAAAGAAAAAATTCAATCCTGTATGAACTTATCTTAACAAATTCTGCAGGGGGGGGGGGGGGGGGGGGGGGGAGAGAGAGAGAGAGAGAGAGAGAGAGAGAGAGAGAGAGAGAGAGAGAGAGAGAGAGAGAGAGAGAGAGAGTGTGTTCTTTTTGGATTTTAAAATATCAATCCGAAGTTAACATGAAACTGATTTACTTTTATAAAACATTTTCTATTCATACATTGCATGTCATTTCCCAGTTATGTACTCCTTAGAGATAGCAAGCTTTTTTCAGTCCAATTATTTTCAGCTGTAGGAGCAGTCTTGCAATATGTTAAAGTGGAAGATTTTGTTTTGTTGTTTGTAAAGAAAAAAAGGAAAAAAGTTTATGGGTAGATTGATTTATATTTTGCCTTCCTTTCAAAAGTGCAGAGGGATTCTTAAACCTTGTTTGATTTTTTTTTTACGAATTGTATGTGTAGTCTTTAGATAAGTGATATATAATGGTTAGGAATGATGTAATATTTGGCATACTAATCTATATAAACAATGTATTTTTTTTTACATATTTCATGTTCAAATTCCAGAATATCTATTGTAGGTTATTCTACCTGGCTAAAAGTTCACCAAGAAACAATTATTTCTCACTGCAGTAGTTACACTTTATGTTTTATAAACTAGTCAATAATTCTAAATCTAATTTTCTTTGTCAAATCAAAACAAATTAAAAATGACTTTTATTAGTGAACTAGGCATAAGGATGTGAGGGGTTGACAGATGTAAAGATTATATATAATACAGATGGGTTGTTCCTCTCTTTTCTTTTTAAATGGACGACACATATGTGTACTCAATATATCTTTTCTGCTTTGAAGGACACATTGACCTTGAATACAAAAGGGGGATATGATGTGCACTTAATTTTTTGAATAGATATTTTAAAAAGAAAAGAATTCTTTTTGATCAAGGTATCATGGCCACAAGCTGTCGGGGCAATGTCAAGTGTGCAGCCAATGGTGTCGGCGGAATTATAAACCCCGCAACATTTAAATTTCTCCTTAGCCAAGGCGTTCCGTCAGACAGGGTGTAGCTTGATTTTGCTTATCTTAACAGAACCATATGGAACTCATTTTTGGTAAATTCATTTTCAAGGGCTGTAATTTGTTAAAAAAACAATTGGCAGTGCAGAAACTTGGTATAGTTATAACAAGGCTCGGGATAGAAGGATTTTGTTAGATTTCAACAATAGCTGTGAATTCATGCTTTGCACTGTTATGATCAGTCAGAATATTCAGGGAGAGCTTCAGTGAACTTTTCATACCCTGGAAGGAAGAATGATGACAGTGTTCTGGAAATTTCATTGTTAAGGAGCGAGCACTCAGAGAGGGGTACTACATCACTTGTCACAATAGCCTACATAATTAAAGCAGAAACGGAAAAAGATATCTGTGCTGTCCAACGCACTGAAACATTCTCCAAATTATTTGGTTTTGCAAATCTGTTGATATGACAGGCCGATATTGATCTGCCTTGTTGAAAATCAAGAGGATATGTTTTGCTGTGGCTGCCAATAATGATAATTATTTCCATACATTTCAACAGGATTTTGACAGTTTCGAACTGCAGTTTGGATTAATGGTAGACTTTGAATAAAAGACCCATTTCAAAAGCAGCTTAATGAATACTGTGTCAATATCCTTCAAGGAAACCATAGGAGAATTGTCGACAGATCTAAGTTTTTCCATCGGTGTTGATTTTTTTATTGTGTCAGACGTTTTGACCTGGTTACAGAAGCTTGCTGATGATATAATACATGTGTTCATGGTTATATAATAGGATTATATTGCTTGCTACCTAAAGAAAAATGGAGAGAAAAAAACCCAGTGACCATTAGCTCAATCTCTTGATACTCTCCATGGCTCCTGAGTGCAATACAAGCTTTTGCTCTTTCAACTAACTCAAACATCAGCTCCATCGTTGGCAGTAAATCTCTCTCCTGTGGAAGAGTTGGAAATTCCATTATTATCACAAACAGAGATATTAATATCATTATCCCTAAAACAACTGTGAAAGGCAGATAATCTCCAGGGAATCCTTATTAGCTTATTTTTTGCTTTAGAATGTTTTTGTTCATATTTGACAAAGGACTGGAAAGAAGTATTAACACCTAAGCTTTTGTCACTTTGCAGTTTTGTTATATGATATCACATAACTGATTTACTGTGGCTCAATGCAAAGAGGATCATGAAGGTTAAAAGAACGCAAAGTCTGTCACATTCCTGGAAGAGGCTGAGCAAATTAAATTTGACCACAACTTTTAAGAGAACACTGAGACCTCGAAAGTTGCTCACCCCTGACTTCTCTCACCTGAGCACAGAGCAGGTGTTCAGCTCTGATGGCTTTGACATTTGCTTAGGTTATCTTGCTTATGAATTAGATTTGAAGCAAAATGGACAAAAGCTATGCATTTATACTTTGCAGGGTAGCAAGAAATTGCTGGAAGGAGTCATCACCCCCTTAGAGAGACTATCAACAACAGGTTGGTGTAAAGATATTGATCTGTATATATCAGACTAAAAAAGATCTTCCCCCCTTTTTTGCATTTTTCTTAAACTGAAAAAAAAATGTGGACATGCAGATTAGAAAAGACTGTTGAATATTCTCATACAACCAGACACTTGACTGTCAACATTTACAAATCTTCAATGTCAACAGAGATCTGTTTCCAGAGATTTAAGGGGACAGTATTTCTATTTGTACAGGGTTATTTTCGCCCTATGTTATTTTCGCCCTTCTACACATGAAACAGTTTCACCCCGACTTGAATTCACCCAGACGCAGTCAGAAATAGATACTCTTTCTAAATATCACTGTTCAAAATTGTTTTGAATTTGCCCAGTCTTAAATTCACCCGCTGACAACGAGGGCAAAAGGGGCGAAAATTTCTCTGTATACGGTATTAAGTTATCTTGCTATTTAACAAAAATGCTGTATATTATAAATTATGTTTGTTTTTTTTTACATCATTTTAAGTTCAAGCAAACTATATTAGCATCAAATTACTGTACATTGGAATGAATATTCCAGCCATAAGAAAGACTTTCATTTTACACCTAATCAGCAAAAATATATTCAACAACTCCCATGATGTTAATCTTCATTGATCAACAATGCTTTAAGGCAACTCGGTTCTAAACCAAATTTTAAAAATAGGCTGTCAGGTTTTTAATATTTGAAAACTGTCTTTTAGCCAATCAGCTGCAGTATTCTCCCGCAATATCCCGGCAAGGAAGGCGAAAATCATCGGCAGTAGCACGATTCAATGGCCAGTCCAATCCTGCTGCTCCCATTACAAGTGTACGTAAAATTCCCGAATTCTCTCAACCAACAGCGGTTTGAGGAAAGCATCTATTTTATATAGGCTGTTTCCACGAATTTAAATAGTTTTGTTGGCTTCCTTTTTTTTCACAGTCAGGATTATATTTCATCAGTTCAGGAAATAAGGCAGAGCAAGTTAATATTTTGTTTTGGTTATAATGAACAAATTAATCAATTTTATAAATCCTGGTCCATGTATTTAGTTAATGATAGCTGTACTGGTAAACACTCTTTTGAGATTAAAACATTGATAGCTTAGCTGTAAATATTTTTTCTCTATCAAGGAAAAAATGATTAAGATGTAGATGTGTAGCTACTGTATTAATAAGTTAGGGAAATAGGGAAGATGCCCATGATTTATTTTGTGGTAGTAAATTGATAAGAGCTTTCAGCAATGGATCCTTATGACATTTATAAAAATCTAACAAGAATGAGTTACCTTCATCACGTAGCTGTAAAATTATGGTCAGAATATGATTCAGGGAGGCTGTTTTGAAAACACAGTTAATGTTACAGTTACGTGGGTTGGAAATAGTTCAGTTGTCTCTTAATATTGTCAGTCTCTACGACTGAAGGAAGTGTGGTATGAATGAATCAATTCGCATATCTCGCCTTCAAATGAACTCGTTTAAAACGAACAAAAGAAAACAAAAACCTATCATTATCTTTCCATATCAAGAGAGCAATTACGATGTATGACTATTTTCAGCTTTCAAGAGTAACTAAAATAGAATTTGTCCTACTTTTATTTCAACTATAATGGAATGCTTCTAACAAAGATCAAATTTTGTTTTTATAATCCTGAGTTTACTGCACAGGTAACAGTATACTGATTTTTTAAATTAAAATCTTGAGGTGTTTTTTTTGTATTGCTGTAAGAAAATATTGTGCTTGCGGGTATGTTGATCGAGAGAATGAAATGAGGTGAAATGATTAAATGAGAGATTTGAAGAAAGATGACATTTTTATCATTCAAAATCAATGTTTCACTCAGACAAATCAGGTACATCAGCTGTGTTCAATCATGCACATCATCAGTAGTTATAGACAAGAAAAATTTTATGGTTTATTTGCAAATTTGGTATCAGAAACAGGATATACTTTTGTATTATGTGATTCCGTGCTAAATATGTTCATATGTGAAAGCCAGTTACAACTGAACATTAATTATTGTTATAGTTTTTAAAAAGTGTATAAAAAAAAAATTTGAAAAGTTATGTACAAACAACAATTTCAGATTCCCTCAGAAAAGTTGAAACGAGCTGGTCGTGTTCTTAGGACGGTTCTCTTAACACGGGCTCCACATATGGTGCGCGACAGGAAATACCATTTACGGACCTACAGGAAATGCATGGTGGGAACAGAGATGGTGGAGTGGCTGCTACAACAGAGTCCCATCGTGCACTCGAGGAATCAAGCGGTCGGCATATGGCAGGCACTCTGTGAGGAGGGAATTATAGTTCATGGTAATAATGGGGAATAAAGTTATCTGGGAAATGGAAAGTTAATCTCTCTGGACCACATTGATAGTTGAAAAATGAAGTAAAAAACAGAAATTATTTAGGTGATATTGAAAATAATGATCAAGAGAATGGTTCAAGTCCCTCGCTTGGTAATTATGAGAATGATGCATGTTGATGCTATTTTTGAAATTGTTCATTAATAAATAAGTATGCTTTCAGAATGATACAACACACCCAATACATGTACTCTTACTTACTTAATAATCCTCTCTGTGCCCCGGGGGATGCATGAGGGAGTAAACATGTACTCCAATATAAGTTAATTAAGTGTAAAAAATATGAGATGGCTGGAAATGTATATATAAATGGAAATATATATATTGGGGGTGGGGGGGATATTATGTCCAAACATTTTGACAAAATCCTTGAATAAGTCCAAAGCAATAGTGAGTTTGTCCATATAGGTTTATAAAAATAAATGAGTCCATTTTCTACTTGTGCACAATTTTTAGCAAAGGATTACATTTGATATGGTCTAATATCTGCCTCTGTTTTAACTAATTTTTAAATAAGAACGTATCAAAGTCAAATCTTCATAAAGCATTATACAGAGGATGGCGATCACATTAATCTTGATATTAGTCATCATTGTCCCAATAGTTGTTCATCTATGACGTCACTAAAATGGGTAATTCCCGCAAATTTGCAAACTAACAAAAATATTGTCATTCTTCCTTCATATTTTGCCTTTGGAAGTATAGAGCGCAGGTCTACTCAAGTACCTTTATACACGTTTTTGTTCAAATAGTTATATACACATTATAGTTAAAAATGGTACTTGAGCAAGCATGCGCTCAACATTTCCCAGTCGTAAAACTGTTGGAAAACACCCATATTTTGCTCAAAACATTAATTTATCAAAATAAGACAATCTTCATGACATCATTTCTACATTATGACATCACTGGGATAACTTTTTACAGACTTATTTTCAATATGATTTCAACTATCTTCATCCTTATTTTAAAGCTCTCTTTAGAACTTTAATTTGGGGGGGGGGGGGGGGGGGGCAAGAAAGAAATGCATAATACTGCAAGAATTTCCTTGTGTGTGATAAGAACCCTCTCCCACAAACTGTAATAGGACGGAAAAACAGATTTCAATTGACTTGAAAATATTTTAATGTAAAAATATTCTACTAGGATTTTGCACAAGTAAAGAAACTTAAACCTCCCTTTCTCAGATGTTTTGTATGCTTGGTAATAAAAAAAAAAAAGTGAATGGTAGGAACCCTGATTTCTAGTCAATAATATTTTTATGTAGTTTTAGCAACATTCAATTTTAATACATGTACTTGGGGAATATGTAAATTTAAGATGAAATGGTATCCAGAAGTTTTGTGTATGATTTAATGAGTACAGCACTGGAGACAGCTTGACAGGCCTTGGATGCATTATTTAGATTTAAAATGCACACACACACACTTAACAGTATTGAAGATCACTTGTTTGATAACTCAAGAGTACAAAGTGAGTAAGATGTTGTTGAGAGAAAACAAAATATTTGTTTTCCCTCTTATGGAATAACACTGGAGAGTTAATTGATAATCAATTCCTAAAGTGCAAACGAAAGATTCCACTTAATTGATCTTTTGGTAAAAGATGTAATAGATGATAGGTGTAAAAGATGCCTAACGTAATTCTTGTTCTCTCTTACTTCTATTCATAAAGTATCTCTGTGGGTCATCTTTGTTCTTGTTTTGTCGAAAAAATACAAAGAATTTTTCTGAAGTGCTAATTCCAAGGAGAATGTAAAATTTATTTTCGTCTTTTAGAGTGCAGTATTTCTATGCAAATAATGAAATCTTCTATAAAGTCATCAACTGTTTAAGGTTTTCAAGAGAAGATGGGGAGTTTAAAAAACTTTTTCGCTGGAATTCAGATAATTAAATCACCAGGAGAGCATTTCATTAGCATTGCGATCATTCTTAGCTAATGTTACTTACGAAAAAACCTGACAATGCAATGAATTGATCTGTGATCTAATAATAGCATAGGACTGCTAGAGTTGTCTCTCTTACATTGGCAGATATAGCATTCAAAGGTGGAAAAATATTTTATCCTCTAAATCTTTGTAGCAGTAAAAATGTCATACATTAAATTGATGTCACATGAAAAAATTAGCTGGTGTGCTTTTTGAACTAAATTTCGTTTTTCCTCATCTTTATAGAATACTTGAATAAATGGATAACTCTCTTGAAAGATATCGGTAAGCAATAAATTTGTGTTAAAAACATGTGACAGAAGGTGGGGCTATCCTATCCCTCGTTAAGTCAGACATCATGTTCCCAAACAAATAGTCTAAATTAAATGAGCAATCTTGAGTATCTTATATCATTTAAAAATTAGTTTCCTGAAATTAGGTTAAACATCAAGATTACTGCATGGGTGTTGGTGTCTGGATTACAGAATCTCTATGGTATCCATAATGCCTGTACATGAGTATAAGATATCCCTCTCTATGGTGGTAAAGGATTTTTTCTGTGTTGTATGTCATATATGTATTAATAAATACATAGCTTTAAGCTCCCCCATGCTAAGTCTGAGGGTCATGTCTTTTAGTATGCAGGGAGCACCAGTTCAAGGACAAGTACCTGTTCTACCGGTTCTGTGAAGATGACCAGGGGGTGGGGACAGTGCCGAGCCACGCCCAGAAGAAGGAGTGTGAGGAGGAGCTACAGGATACTTTGATTACACTGGCCCAGATCGGACCCGACGCCATGATGAGGATGATCCTGAGGAAACTGTGAGTGTACCGATAGAATGAATACTGTAGATTCCTTATTTTACATGAGTACTTAATTCTGTGAATTTGCTGTTTTGTATGAGATCACAAGAGTACTAAACTCTTGTTATACATGTAATTTCATATACTTCACAACTGTCAAAAAACAAAGGAGAGAGTTTATAAAATCTGCAATGGGTGCTTCTCACGATTTTACGCCTATATTAATGTCTTGTATTTTATTAGGTTTCTACAGTAGTAAATGAGTATGAATTTATTTAATGTCTTATCAGACAATGAACAATATTCTGAAATGTCGGGGACAGCTCAATGCATTCTTTTGCCCTACTGTGCTACTAGTCCAATAGATGGCTGGTCCAAAATTTGCAGACTATTGATTTGGGATCCAGTTAATTGCTTTGAAAATTATTACATGATTTAAACAAATTAACAAACAAAAATACTTTTAAAAAATCTTATAAAAGCAAACAGATCCCTTCACATAGGTAATAATATGTGTTTTTGTGTCTAAGTATGTCCCATACTGCAAATCCCTTTCATTCACTGACTGTCAAATTTTAATGGTTACTTGTCAAAGTAAAGGTAACCAAAGTTTTTATTTCATGCTTACTGAATATACATGTACTGGCTATAGTGAACACTGTTTGATGCATTTTAAAAAGAATTCATGAGTTTATTTTTTGTGGAATTTATCCCAAGTGTGACCAAAGTGAAATTAAAACCACTGTGATATATTCCCAATCGTCAACATTAATCCATATTCCAATTATCTACAAAGTCTTCTTATCATACCTAAGCCATAAGACTTATATTGCTAAAGCAGATTTCTCCCTTGGTTATCTTTACATGGTAAAAGAATTAATATCTTCTCCTGCAATCTTTCAATTTGTAATGCACAGATGCATACAGGTATGCTGTCAATTATAAGATTCATTGTGAGGAGTTTGGTAACCTTCGATAGCTCCTCTATACAATTTTTAAGGCTCTGCTTTTTCCACCACACATCCTCATATGATCACATTTTCATGGATTTCAGAGTGAGACAAGGGTTGATGTATTGTTTGGTAAACTAGTTCAGAACTGAGGAGTCTGGGAATGGGTTAATGCTGGACATTATCCATTGCTGGAGTCCTGATATCTGCAGATTAAGCCTAGACATTGACACCGAAGGCAAAATTCAAAAACTGAAGAAAAAAAATGGAGAAAAATAGGATGCTAATATATCACTTAAAGTAAGAGTTTAGGCTTCGCCAATGAATGTCAAGATTGATGTACAAGATAGTAATTGCAGGAAAAGTTATTTACAGAACTAATAAAACAATTCAAAGAGTTGTCTTCACTGTTATCCTTTCTTGTGTTATCTTTCTTTCCAAATGTTTCATTATTAGATAGCTTTTACAGCAAAGTGCTGTTTTACTTGTTGACATTACCTTATTGATAATGTAGATTCCTTATTTTACGCAGGAACTTCATTCCACGATTCAGCCGATTTGCATCAAACTGCGAAAATATAGAATAGTGATATGCCAAATTTTTATTATAGTTTCATTTTGTTGAAATCTGCCTAAAAAATAAAAGCAAAATCCTCAAGATGTGCTTCTCCTGATTTTAAGCGGATATTAATTCCTCACGTTTAATTAGGAATCTACAGTACACATCGATAGTTGGAATGTTAGTTTGGTCCAAATTTACTATCAAATTTTCCTTTATGAATGTTAATGATACAATATTTTTATGTAGGAAATTGTTTTGTTTTGGAACTTCGGCATTTGCTTACAATAACACATGGTATGTAGCTGTCAAAAAGTTTGGGCAAATCAAAAACGAACCTATGTGTACAATTTTTCAGATTTTTCTGTGTAATTACCGGTAATCCAAAATAAGGCTGAATCCATCCCAGCAATAGGGGGACAAAACCAGATGTTTTCTTTTTGTTTGAAATAACATGACACAAATGTGCTTTGTCATTTTGTGTAACCCCACAATTTTTTTTAATTAACATCAAAATTTCCATCTTTGAAAAGAGGTCAATGCCGCAATGTATAAAAAGGTTTCTAATAACTTTCTAGGATAATTGGTTTAGGATAATAGTTTCTACATGTATAAAAAATAATGTAAAACTTCACTTCTACTAAGAAATGAGATATCATTGTAAACCTGACGTACTGGACTCCAATTTCAAATGCATTTGGAAGGAAAAACTACAAAATTGTGTGACTTTGCAAGTACTGTATGTGTCCTATATGCATTGCTCAGCATGGGGCGGTGATATTCTCTTTTTGGTGCCATTTTGCAGTATATGGGCATTGATTTAAAAATGTAAATAGAATGCACTTGGATGATCTCTGTTTCAGCCATCAAGTGCAGTCACATTATCAGGAGTTTATGTAGGTCTTTAAGTACAATTTATTCAAAATAACATTTTAACAATATTTATATTGAGTTTTCTTCATGAAGTAAACGGTATTGACATAATTCTTAGCAAGCTGTCCAATCATCTCGGAACAAAAAGGCTGTTCTTTTTATAGTTGTCAAGATAATGCCTTCTCTCTCACATTTTCCCACTATATATTACAAAGACAACCGTTTGTAAATGGCCATGCAAACTATTATTTTCGCATCAACATTGCAATCTTTCAATTTTTCTACATCACCGAGAAAGCCCTTCTGGACCAGTATTATAGAAAAAGGTTCAATTGCAGTCCATTTTTGTCCTCAATGCCACGTAGATTTAAAGTATGGATAGTTTAAGTGGTGCTCAAATCCACTTTCTTTAGGAATTATAACTCTATTCTTCCTTCTTTTCTCTCACCCCCCCCCCCCCCCCCCCCCCCCCCCCCCCCCCCCCCCCCCACACACACACACATTTACACATTGATGAGACACTCAGTTTATCACAGGTTTTCTTTTATAAGTATATTACCTGCTGTTTCATGTTTCTGTTGTATTAGTGATCAGATACATCGATGAATACATGTATAAGTCTTATGTCCTCAGCCAGGAGATGTGCGTGATAGATTAGGGTATGCTATAAATCTGTCAACTCACAGTTCAGGGAATGTGGGTCATTCTTCTTCAGGCTATCCCAAGTTCATTAGATCAACTCAATTAATGAACACACATAAAAAAAAAGCAATTTCCTTAATCTTCTGTTAATATGTTCCTTCTTGTTTACTTCTAAATTTGGGCATGCAAAAATTTATAATATAACTGCTTTTGTGCTCTCTCTCTCTCTCTCTCTCTCTCTCTCTCTCTCTCTCTCTCTCTCTCTCTCTCTCAATATACTATACAGAACTGAACAGTAATATTTAAAGACCAAATAAAAACATACCAATGAAATTTCTTACTGATGATTTTAAAACTGCCAGATTTTTTTACACTTGTTAAAATTGGCGCTTACATTGTAAAAAGAATTAAACTTTGTTATGGTAAACATTTTAATGGTTAATCTCAAACCAACATACAGCAAGGGACTGTTATGCTTTTCTTTGGAGAAGTGAAGCCTTAGATCAAATAACATTACACCTATATTACCAATCCCCAGAAATATATGATATCGCTAAATAATACATTGTACTGTCATCCTGCTAGGGTATATTCCTGAATGTTAATCCGCTATGTATAATTGATATGCATCACCTCTGAAGGCAAAAGGATCAGACACAAGCGAGGTTGTGTTTACCATCTCGAGAGTATTTTTCCTTTAGGGCTCGATCAGAAGACTGTTTAATCCTGATGTCATAAAATGTCAATGCTAGGCCCAAACAATTTACATCAGGTAAACATCGATTAGTTATAAATTTCAATCCCAGCTGAGTATGGCTACAAGTGCCACAAGTTCTGTCAACTCATGATGTGGGAGCCATGAAATTAGATTTGAAAATTGATTTTTAATGTTTTTGATGATAAAAAAAGAAAACCTGTTTGTTGAACTGTGGTCTCTTGCCAAACCTTTTCTGCTAAAACTCATACCTCAATGTATAAAATATTAATAGTCTAGTACAGGTTTATGCCAGTCCTTGTGAAATTATTTAAACTTGTGGGGGTTTTGTTTTCATGGATTGCTGAGAATTTCATAAACAAACAGTTTTTGATATAATTTTCTATTCAAGTGTAAACATTGAATCTATATTCATGGGAAAAAGTGGATAGGGGGTTCCCCACTAACTCTATGGGGAACTCATTCAGGGCCCATTTTCTATGAATAATATTCAGTCTGGTATCCTCCAGATGTATGTAAATTAAAGATACATCACAACTTTGCGTGACTTTATAATTATATTAAATGACTGATGCATGGAGTGTTACTGTAGTAATAGATCAAATATTAATTCTACATGATATATATAGAAAACAAATTAACACAGTGTTTTTGTTTCATTTTTCATATATGACCTTCTGCATTCTAATCTTTAACTTTGACCATGTCTAATAGCAGATTTTTCAGGTTTGAAAAAAAATCCTGCTTAGATAGCAACCTTGTCACCCCCTCCACCTCTCCCTCCCTTTTATGGAAAAACCAACGCAGGTCTCAGAAATTGTAAATGGCTTAAATACCAACATCAAATTGTAGTGTCACAATTCATCTCTTTCTGCCATATTATTAGCTTAGATTAATTAGAAAAACCATCCCACTGAATGCACTAAAACAAAGACCCTCTGTTAGTCTAATGTCAGTAACTGTCTATTTGTCTATCACTGCGCTTTGACTAATGGTGTAATTACAGGTAGTCTAATTAGTCCTGCTCAATTTTCCCTCATGATGTCTTCTGTTTCAAAATCGACATGTTGAATCTGATAAAAGTTTTCCCAACTTCAGCATACACAAAAATGTGCTCAATCAATATCTAGATGACGGGGGATGGATGCAAGTATATAAATGATGGAAAATTGTCCCGTCAAAACCCTAAATTGATGTCTGTTAAAACGCTGGACTTTATGTGCCCTTTCCTGGCAGTTTTTAAGGACGGGATGAATGGATTTAAAAAATAGAACTGTGCTTTATTGGAACAGTGTTGCAATTTTGTTTACATATGTTGCTGATTTTCATAATATTTTTTACCTTAAATCATGATTAATTCATTCAAAGGATGTTTGGGATCTGAAATGAATTTTTCACAGGTGAACTGGTTTGAGTTTCCTTAAGGCAAAAGGAATTTTTTGCATTAATTTGTTCTTTTCATGTAATCATTTAAATCTCAGATAAAGCATGCTTATGACCTCAAATTTCACAGTTGCGAGCAATTTCTGTTGTAAACTAGTGCAATTTAAAAAAGAAGAAAAGAGAATGGAAGAAAAACTTGTTTAAATTCTACCTTTGCGTTTTGTGAATGAAGTTTAGTTTCAAATTATCACTTGATAAATGAGGCAAAATAAGATTTGGATGTCTTTATGGAGCCTGTGATGAGGTGTTTTATGATGAGCGTTCTTCCTCCCATGTATATGACATATTATATGATTATATGACATAATGCCATCTATGTGCCACTGTGTGAACTTGATAGATACAAGCTGGCATACCTATAAATGGAGAACATTTAAAAAGAGAGAGCTGTACACACCCCTGGGTCAATTCTGTTCGTGTGGTATATTGGATGGTGTTAATCCACATGTGAGACTTATCAAAGGAACTGATTTCTCTGAAAACTGAATTATGTGCTCTCTATAATGTGGTGACAAATTCTTCATAACTTTCAGCGTAACAGGTGAAAATTGACTCAATTGCTAGAATTTATCTTCGAGAATTTATCTACTCTTTAAATTTTAAAAGCTTTGGCCTATAAAAATATTGCCATGTGAAGGCATGCTCTGTTTTGATGTCTATTTGGAATATGATTTTCGGAAGTGTCGTTCTAAACATTTCTTAAACTGGAGGGAGATTGAATTGATTGGGAACGTGTTAACCGGATTTTTATGTGAGACTGTTCCGTGAATGCTTGGGGAATGGAACATCTAATTAGATCCACAATCAGCTGTAGTTTCACTACGCTCACTCTCGCTCAAGTCAATGAAGATGACATTTTGTGTATGTTACTCCTTAAAAAGTAAGTAAATTAAACTTGATTCACTGATGGAAGTCTTTTGATTAACTGTGTTTTATGATTGTAATGTTATTCCAAGGTAGAATATGATCCCTGTTGTCCTACAAAAATGATTAAGGTGACACTTAATCATTCCTTAAAAAGAAGATTGAATTTGATGATGCCCAATAAAAACTTTTTTTTGTTGAGAATTAGCTTGGTCTTCCTGTTTTAAGCCATTATGGCATGCCTACACATTAATTGCACCATACTGTGTATGATTACATAATAAGCATGTTTCTCCCAGCGTTTCTGTCACTTCACACCTGTTTGTTAATAAATATTTTTTCTGGCAGTAAATAAGAACCACCAGGTAGTTCTAACATGAAGTTACCTAGTTGCTATGAAGTTCAGGTCCAACAAAATATAGGAAGACTGTGCAACATATCCTATTTCATTGGGATTTTTAAGCACTATGTGTTTGCATCTGACAGAATTTTATCAAGAATTTTGAAAACAAAGAATTTTTGGTCGATTATTTCCTTTTAGATTTGAAAATGCTTTTGATTTTTCTAGGTGAATTGTCAGAAATTTTCAAACTACAGAGCAATTAGAATTGTGCAAATTTTGAATACTAATTGGTATATTTCAAATGAAACTTCTATACTGTTTAACTTTAAGAGATGAATTCTGTTATTTGTTTTTGACAATGAATTCAAAGTAACCAGAAATTCAACCGTATAATCATTATGAAAAATAATTCATGTTATCTCAAATGACACGTGCACTAATCTGGTCAAGCATATTGAATATTCACTACAATTTGACTTTACAAAATGTTCAATACCACTCAATTAGTGTGGGGAGTTAATTACGAATGAATAGATCTATATTAATCTCCAGTTGAATTATTGACTGTTAAAGAGAAACTGGCCGGCTTCTCTAATTATCCTAATTGATATTGTGGAATACATGAAAATGTCATTTAGAGTTAGAGGTGAAATTGTCTAGATCTGAACTAGGAACGGGTTCTATGGAAGTCAAGCTGGGACAATTGGCTGTCAAAATGAGAAAAGATCGGGCACATTCAGCAGGAAATATGGCCCTCTGGAAAGAAAATTAATTGGATATGAGATAAAAAATCAATATTTTTTCAGTAACTTCTAATAAGTTATATTATCTTTATAGACACTGTTACCTGATCTAAACCTGTTCATTGTGTTTTAGTTTCTTTGAAGAAAATGACCCAATACTTTCAATGTCAATTTTATTTCGCACATGAATGAAGTCTTTTTTCCATTATCACAGTTATGTGAAAAGAAAATAAAACCCTGTTTTTGCGTGCTATATATCGACATTACATAAGCATTTCTCAATATACTGCACTCACCTTGTAAATAATTAATTTTATTTCTCTGAAGATCAAAGATCTGCTGGCATATTGTTTTTGGTATGGCTTCATTTCCATTTGCCCATCTTTCTATACTTAAATATCTATTTCCAGCAGCATATTTTAACCTTATTTTGAATTTTGACTAACACAACGTCCAAGATTTATTGTTGGTAGCCTTAAATATCAAAAGTAAATAATTTGGAAAATTCATATCATTCTAAAGATCAATATCAGCTTGGTTTAAATCTTTAATAAGCATAGCAACAATGAATATCAAGATTTTCAGTGTTCATAAATCATCAATTGTCAACATTCCAATGGGTATCTCTGAAAAAAAAATGTAAGGTGAGAGTCAGGTGGGGTGTCCACTTTCTTGACAATGTTCATCTGGGGGATATTATGCGTGTTTCTACTGTACATTTCAACCTCCTGTCGGTCCACCTGCCATACCTTGCATTTACC
>CM065923.1:8463000-8488000 GCA_033439105.1 Magallana nippona
TCAATTTCGAATATTTTTTCAAAAACTTTATGCATGATATGTATTGGTAATCAGAACAAAGTTTCTGACCTTGACTTTCCCTAAGACCTTGACCTCACTATTCCTTATTTTGCATACACCACTGAGAGAGAAACTGTTCAAATATTTTTGACTAGACTTTGTACAATTTTGTACAAGCAAACAAATTGTGTCATAATTTTTCCGACGTTAACCTTTATTAATATTGACAGAATATTTTTGTTATTAATTCAAGTTATTATTTGATCAAGGTTCGTTTATTTTCAAGTTGCAATACAAATGTTCCAATGGATGGTGCATAGAATTCATTTTTCCATTATTTTTTATTCTGATCTTCTCATGATTATGCTTCATGGGTCATTTTTACCACCTATTGTTTAATACATGGACTGCAATTTTAAGTGATACACCATTATAGTTTTATAGATACAGTCCCCATTTGCGAACAAATATTAACTCAAATTTGTCACTGCTGATCAGTTTCAAACCTTTGATCATTTGCAATTATTAGAACAAGGGACTAATGGTCCAAAGGTCAAATTGCAAATAATATCAGGGAAAGACTGGGCATTTTATAATAATGAGAGTACTTAGGGTAAAACTCTAGAGCTGAATCTACCAATTCTGGTGCATCAACTCTTCAAATGGAATCCTATATCCCCATGAAGATCAAATACTGAACTTGTCATGTTTCAATAAAAACAGAGCGTGCATTAGATATTAAAATGATTGTTAACATCAGCAAGAAACATCTTTTTTGAACATAAAACAAGAGGGAAACAATAAAAAGTGAAGAAAAATGGCAGTATCATTTCTATCAAGCAAGCCCAGGTTGTGTCAAGAGCCTATATTATAGGGAGCTGAAAATGTTGAAGGAAAAGGTGGGTTTTTTTTAAAGGTTAGATATTGGACCTGCACCCTGATGTTTAAAGATATTTCTCCTTTTTCAAAGCATTGCAATGGTTAATAATTTCATTATTTTGATGGAAAAGGATGACAGAGGTATCATGAGTACATGTATTTTGAAAAAAGGGTTTTTAATTAAGATACCAATATTGCATGTCAGTTTTATTGATATTGTTATTTTGAAAAATCTTAGTGAAATCAGGCATATGAATTGCATCCTAAGAATGCATTTTCTAAAATGGAGGATGGTAAAAAGTGCTAATAGGCTTGCAGTTCAAGTTTTACTTGAAAGGAATGTTGTGAATGAGTCTAATGAAGCTCACATTTCAGGGTTCCAGTAAGTCCTTTGAGCCTGATGTGGCTCCACCAGTCCTGTGAACAGTGTTTCAGTTCTGTCGGTCAGTTGCATAGGGACAGACATGCTTAATGGCTAAATGACAATTTGATGGAGCAGGTTCCCCTGATTATATCAAATGAAAGTATACAACTATTGCTGCCTCTAAAACTTGAGATTCTGTGACAATGTACGTAGCAATTTCCCATAATGCTTTATTCTGAATGTCAAAAACGAAGACCTAAGTTTAAAACCATTAATTAAACATATCCCACACTTAAACAAGTATAGCAAATCATTTGTGCATGAAGATTTTGCAGACACGAATGCATGAGAAAAATTTAATGTGCTTGGATCATTTCATGAATATGACATTAAAAATCAAAACTGTAAACATAGTTTTCAGAAAATACCAAGATATGATTTTAATCAAATAGAATAATTGAAAGAAAATATTAAACCTTTGAAGAATTTTCAAAAAACCTACCAGTATGCTATGGATTTTTAATTTATATTTGAATTCTCAGTAATGACATAATGTTTTTTTTTTTAAAGGCAATTTTATTATCCAATGAATATATTTTAATCTTAATTGCTTTGGTTTGTTTAGAATGTATACCACTTTTTGCTTGTTAAAGTCTATCTCTGCATTTCATACTGAACAACAATCAAGGAAGCCCATTTAACATGATATGATTTTTTCGTACTTTTTTAGTCCCTAATACTCCTTAACAGAGACATAGATTCTTGTCTCTTAATTTTCTTTTGTCTGCTCAAAATAACAGGGTAAGTCTTCTGTCTCAATGGTTAGTGAGCGGCTTTCTTGCTTTCTTTCCGCTTTCCTTCTCAGTTTTCGGTCTGTTAGCTATTCCTATAAATCTCTGATGTAATAGTGTTATGTTATTATTTTTTTTGGAACTTTGAGACAATGACTGCAGTCATGCAACATTTCTATCAGTTGAAAGAGTCTTCATAATTCTTGGAGGGAGTGAAAATCTCTATCTTCTAATTTGACGACATGTCCCAAAAAATGTATTTTTGGTGCATGAATGAAGACATAAATTTCTTTCCAATAATTAGATCAAGTCTAGCTTTTGTGGCTTTCATTTTCTGATATCCTGTTCGGGAAGGTTACAGAGTAATGCATCAATAGCTAGAATCTGTCAAATTAGACAGGTCAAGAAAGGACAAAATCCTCTCAATTAATCAGTGGATTCTATTTGCTTCTGGATTTGATATGATTATTTTTTCTTGTACAGAAATGTCAACTTGTGACATTACAATTTTTAGGTTAAGCTGGAAATTAGTACAATTGTAATTGTGAATTTTATCTCTACTGTTTAGAACAGTCCAAATTCCCAGACCACAGATTGGGGAATCAACGGATTGTTCTATCTTTACGTATACAAATTCATACAAACCTTCTTTCCAATGAACATGTTCAACTTCATACTTATTATATCCCCCGCAAACAAAGTTTGAGGGTTATATAGGAATCACCTTGTCCGTCCATCCGTCTTGTCTGTGCAAAATTGGTGTGCAGTCCATATATTTCTTATGGAGGAACGTTGGAAGTTATTACTTCACAAAAAGATTGCTTATGACCTGAGAGTGTGTCATGACCTTGATTCAAGGTCATTTGGGCAAGGTCACTGGCAGGAAAAGTGCAAAATTTGCGTGCGGTCCATATCTTTTTTATGGAGAAACATTGGAAGTTCTTACTTCATACAAATATTGCTTATGACCTGAGGGTGTGTCATGATTTTGTCCCTATGTCATTTGGGCAAGTTCAAGGCCATTGGAAGAAAAATTCATAATTCGTGTCTGCTTTAAACTGTTCTTATGGAGAAACATTGGAAGTTTCTATTTCATATAAAAATTGCAAATGAAGTTGACCTAGGGTCAGTTGTGCAAGTTCAAGGTCATTGTTTAAAAAATGCTTAATTCCTGTCTGGGCCATGGAAAATAAGCTAAAATTTGACACAAAGATTGCTTGTGACTTGTAAATATGTCCTGACTTTAGCTTTGGTCCTTTCTGCAAGTTCAAATTGTCACTACATATATAAGAAAAGGAAGCATCTATTATTTTCTAATAAAGAAATACTTAAGTTTTGATATTTTCTTAGAGGGGGATATCATTTGTGAGCTTGCTCATAGTACCCTCTAGTGAATTTTTTACATCAAGGTCAAATTGTAAAGATTATTGAAATGATTAGGAAGACTTATTACATGTATTTTCCATTACATATGAATATTCTGAAGGCTTGATTGTTTCCACTGGCATTTGATGTCAAAGGTGAAGGTCAGGATTAAAAGATTTTAATGATTTTTGACTTATCAGTTTATTTATGTAGAAGTCAAGTTTCAACTGAGTTATTTTTTTGCACATATTAAATATTGAATGAAGTGAAATAACCTCAATAACTATTTTTTGGGGTTATCTTTTCAAAAGTTAAGATTTCTTTCTGTTTTTATTTGCAGTGGTTAAAACAATTTTACAAATTATACATTCAGAAAATAGAGGACAGGTTAAAGTCTCTGGAAATATTGCAAGATAGCATATATCTAATAGGTAGATCGAACGTTTAGCAGGGAATATATGAGATGATAGCATATAGTGTCACTTGTACCCATCTGCTGTTTCTATCACTTAATCTGTCTGTCTATTATGTGTTATTATGTATACAGCTGTCGGTCCTCCAACAGGTTTTTACTTTTCATCACCAAATCTACATACCACAGTTGGTAAACTAGCCTTCTATGGCAGTAATTGAATGATATCCCAAATAAACTATAATGATGATGCCCTTATCCACATGGCCTAATGCATGTTCCCAATACTCATCTTCACATCATTTTTTG
The DNA here is from genome assembly GCA_033439105.1 of Magallana nippona. Taxonomy (NCBI): domain Eukaryota; kingdom Metazoa; phylum Mollusca; class Bivalvia; order Ostreida; family Ostreidae; genus Magallana; species Magallana nippona. The sequence goes on from CM065923.1 coordinate 8,467,121, forward strand.
GGGGAGTGGGATATATAAGGAAGGAAAAGGGGTGAAAAAGAGAGTTTACTTCTAGTATTATCATGATGAGTAGAAGCTTCTGCCTTCCAATGACATCTGAGTCTTGAATTAAATCACTGCATCCTTTGAATCAAACAGAATCATATCATAATTGGTTCTTGTTATTTGAATGGCACAGCCTTGATGACAGATGAAGAAAAAAATCAAACTTCCATGATATTTACTAGGATGTTATTGAAACTCATGAAGTTTCAGAGAATGAAACATCGTTATTGGCTAAATATGAGCCATTTAATGTAATCGCTGTCCCTGTTTAAATTAGGACAAAAGATTGGAAGAATTAAGAACACAATGAATATTTCAGCGAATTATTTTCCTAAATTGGTTTTCATTCTTGGATTTCTTTATTTTTCAGACCACATGACAGGACATTAGATGACCTTGAGATTATCTATGAGGAGCTGCTTCACATCAAAGCTTTATCTCACTTATCGACTAGTGTCAAGCGGGAGCTAGCCAGTGTTCTTGTGTTCGAATCCCATGCCAAGGCAGGCACAGTTTGTATGTATTCCCATGCAGCATTTAATTAGTTTTTGAGACATTTATAGTACCTTAATTTTAATTTTTGGATAGATAAAAGAAAAAAATTGTCAAAAAAATAAAGCTCTGAAATTAATTTCACAAAAATATCTGTGTTATTTTAGAGATATGAAAATATGTTAAAATGTAAATGCTATTTCACACTTTTTTTAAAACTCATATTCATCCAACTTGAAGTTAGAGAGAATTTTTCATTCAAAAGCTTTCCAGGACTGCAATAGATAATCCATCCTTATCAATGAATAGAGACAATTTTCATGCTGCAGCTGAATGTATTTGTATAAAGCCCTATCTCAAGAGGATGCAATAACATTAGTAACAATACCATTAACTCATGGTAACTTTTCTGTAATGGATCCATGAGGCTACAAATTAACACAATTGAATACACTTTAAACACAAAACCTTATTGTATTTATTGTGTACCTGTCCAGTTTTTTGTCCTGTCCATAATTTTTCATTCAAGAAAAGCGATGTTATTGTATCATTGAAAAGAAGGCTTGGATATAGAATGTAAAACTTAATTTGGCCCCTAAAATAAATGATCAAAAGGTCTTTCTCATTTTGCCAACTACAACTTGTATAACAAAGGACCTGATGGAGTTGACTGTTTCATCCACAGAACAGCTAATTTGTTTCTTTTAAAGGGGCATGGTCATGATTTTGTTCAAAAATTATTTTTCTGATTTTAATGTTTACAATGCTTTACTAAGGCATTTCTAATAGTCAACCAAAATTTGAGTGTCAGTCGTTGAGTTATAAGCGAGTTACAGAGCTTTGTAAACAAAGCTTTTGTTTACATTTTGAATGTTGAAGTGAAAATTCCAGTTTTAGACCTAAAATGATTGTGTTAAATGTAGGGAATTGATTATTAATTTGCTTAAAAGGAATTAGAAAATAGAAAAATCAGCTTGAAAAAGATTGTTTACTAGTATATTGAACCTATGTAAATAAAAACAGGACACGAGCCTTGTTTACATGATAAAGAATTGTGAGCCCTGTATCTTGCTTATAACTCTCAAATTTCATTTAATCATTAGAAATGCATTCCTAAACCATTGTAAATAATAAAAACAGAAAGAATTTGACCATGCATGTGACCATGCCCCTTTAAGGGTCCTCCACACCTTTGGGGAAAGATTTACGTACAAGCCCAAAACTTCTATATTTCTTAGAGATATTGTATTCTAGAATGCTTTCATCTTGAAAATAACTGAAAAAAAGGTTATGTTTTTGGGAATAAACAACTTTTAAAAAATTTATCACTTTTCAAACAAACAAAAATCTTTGCAGGATTTGAACTCAGAACCTACAGGCCAGTAGTCCGAAGCAAAATCCGTTGCGCTTCAGAAAGAGACAATTAACCTAATTATGCAATATAAACCTCCCACAATGGGTTGAAATCACCATTTTTGTTATGTACTGTCATAAAAAGTAAACATCACAGGGTGTCGAAGACCTTTAATTGAGGGAAAATTCATAAAACTCAGCCAGTTGTTAGAAGAAATGTGTTAATAGAATTAACCTTTGTCTGATATCAGTGTTGTGTAATTAATTTAAAATGCAAGTAAGGAAGGGTGGGTGTCATTTTATGAAGGCACCAAATACTTATAATTAAGACACTTATGTGTTTACTTTCAGTGTTCAATCAAGGAGATGAGGGGAAATCTTGGTATATTATCCTCAAAGGCTCAGTCAATGTTGTAATTTATGGCAAGGTATGTACTGTTTGGAACCAAGAGCAATAGGCCCCTAATGGGTCATAGAAGTCACCCAAACATATAGGACATTGTGTGTTTATAGATGAATATAAGTCTTAGATTAAATTCTAGAAAAGGCTATTTATCGTTTGCTGTTAAGAAATTTTGAACAGAGAGACAAACTGACATTTGGTGACTGAAAGGCATCTGATATTATAGTGTTTTAATAATGTGTTTTAAGAGGGCTCGATGGTCCAGGCCATTTTTAGACTATATTAATTTCCTTTAGATGAAGAGTTCTGTATATAGACATAGAAAAATAAATATCAGTGATATACAATCACGCAATATACTTTCAGGGAGCTGTATGTACTCTACATGAGGGAGATGACTTTGGGAAACTGGCATTGCTTAATGATGCACCAAGGTAAAGAAAAATTTACAGACAACATATAAACAAAAAAAATGGCTCCACCCAAAAATGATAACTGTCATGAAATGTGTGTCCATGTGTAGTGAGAAATTATTATTTGGATTTTTTTCAGGGCAGCCACAATTGTTTTACGAGAGGACAATTGCCATTTTCTACGAGTTGATAAAGAGGACTTCAACAGAATATTGAGGGTATGAGAGGTTTAGCCTGTTGCATTGCATGGAGTAAACATGATTGATCAGAATCATTTCTTATTGATTAAGGTCTCTGTATAAACAATATATTGTTTGTTGCAACTTTATGAACTTTTCGTATCCTACAATACAAAATTATAATGAGAATCAAAAATTGAAAGTAATAAATATATCACATCATACAATGGGGGACAAAAATTAGATTTCGGGTACAGTTTAAGAATGTCTTTTTTAAAAACTTATTAACACCTAGGATGTAGAAGCAAACACAGTCAGATTAAAAGAACACGGCCAGGATGTGTTGGTTCTGGAGAAGATCCCCACAAAATCACAAGCAGCAGATGGAACTATGCAATCTCACTACAAGTAAGGACCAGGCAATCCTGCACACAGGGTTATTTCCGTCCTCTGTTTATTTCGCCCTTTTGCACTTGCAAACTGTCTGCCCCATCCTGAATTCACCCAGACATGGGAATTTATGACATATTCTAGATCTTCTTAAATAACAAAGTAATTTTTTTGAAATTGTTTTGAATTCACCCAGTCTTAAATTTGCCCACTGATAACACAGACGAAAGGGGCGGAAATAAAGCAAGGCGATATTTCCCTGTATACAGTACATATAAAAGAAAGTGCTCCTCAATATTTGAAATGAAACCAGATTTTAAATGCATTTATGAATTAATTGTTGGGAATTTAATTAATTAATTTGATTAATCAAAATTACATACATATGTAATTTACCTTGTTTAAAAGTTGAGCTTTGCCGATTTACTCTCTCCCAATAGTAGCAAGAACAGGTCTGACAAAGTTGGCCATGTCCCTTGCAGGTATTCTGTTATGGCAGGTACTCCAGAGAAAATGCTGGAACATCTTCTGGAAACCAGACTAGACAACACAAAATCTGAGGAAACCACAGGTAATTTCTGCTGCAGATTTACTTAACATACCTTAAGCCTGGCATACTATCTCTCACTCTCTCTATCTCCTCTCTTTCTCTCAATGTTCAGTGTATCATTTGGTTCTTCACCTCTTTTTTCAGATAGCTTCCTGGAGGACTTTCTCCTTACACATGTGATATTTATGCCCACAGAGAAGCTTTGTCCAGCATTACTCTCATAGTATCCTTAAGCATGATGAGTATCATAAAGATCGTGAAATCAAATTGCTCCATTGATAACATTTGTAAACACTTTTGGGATGGAGTCAATATTTAATGATTCAAACAACTCCTTACCCATATATGTGTCTGAAATAGTAAAAGGAGATTTGTGTCCAGTATATGTAAATAATCAAGCAAACCCAAATCAAAAAAAAAAAAATGTAACAACTAGGTGTTTTGCCCATAAAATGGCATATAAATAAAGTCTTAGGTCTTCTTGTATGAAAACGTTACTGTTGTTGTGGTCCTCTATCCAATAAGGCTAGACTTTGGCTTATAGGGTAGTTTAATGGCCAAGATGTGAGCAAAGGTTGCAAATTGAAGCCCATTCATTCTTGTGCATGTGTATATTGTTTATACCTTTTGTTTCCATAAATGTACCATCTTGTCGCCCCTTTAGGGCCCTAAGTTTGTGCAATGAATAATTGAATTATTCTCAAATGGGTCATACATTAAGAACCTCTTTCTCTATGAGCTGATTTCCCTTACATATGACAAGTTATGACGCCAAGTCTCTAAAGACAGAGGAGCAGGATGCGGGTGACTACGGACTAACCCAGAAGAAGAGCGTTGTACAGTTCGTACAGGAGTGGCACAACCTGGCCGAGGATATCTTCAATGAAGACGAACAGATCCAGATATTTCTCCAGGTAAGTGTCAGGTCAAAAACTACAGCAGAAAACGAGGCTTCTATTCGACCAGGTCTAGGTTGTAAGGAATTGATGGTAACTGTAGAATCCTAATTTAACAAAGGAATTAATATCGGCATAAATTTAAAAATCTTGCTTTTATTTTTGGACAATCATTAACTATATGAAATTATGACAAAAATTCTGTACTCATGATTTATTATCTTGCAATTTGACTCAAAACTTTGGAGTAGCAGAATTAAGTATTTGTGTAAAATAATGAGGCTACAGTATCGACACAAAAAGGTGATTTTGCAATCAGTTATCAAACCAATATTGTGCAGTTAGGAAACAAGTATCGAGTTTTGATTTTTATTGTGAAGAAACAAAATTCAAGCAGTCAGTTATTTAGAAAAAAATTGCAAAGTTTTATACTCCAATTGACACTGCCCAATCTTGCTTTCATTGCCACTCTATGTTTATGAGTATATGGTCAAAGAACTTATTCCAAACCCCAGGAGGAAGGGTCAATTCACTACACTTACCTTTAGGACCTCATTCTACCAGTTAATGATGCATAATGATGCATAATCAATAATGTGAACTTTTGCATGTGCACTTATTTTTACACCCAGGACTTTGTTTTCCTGTGTATTTACCAGTACATGTTGATTTTTGTTGTAAAGGAACTACACAGCTATGTGGACGAAGACTGCGCCTCATTTCCATGCCTGGCCTCAGAACTGGCAGTGTTAGAGGGCATGATGTCTTGTGTAAAAGGGTAATTAAAAACAATTTTAAATTATACAAGTAATTTTAAAAATTGTGATTGAAACAGTTTAATTTTATATTATTTTCCAGTTATTGCATACCTCCTTTATTTTATATTTCATCTTTAAGCTAGGGTGATGTTTAGAAGTTTATTTTTCCAATTCTATCTTTTTCAGCTTTCAGTTTATTAATACACCCGAGGTTGGAAAGAGGCGAATTTCTCCCAGTGTAATGTTGACAAAGAAGATGGCCAATGAACTTTATCTAGACAGCATTAACAAGAAACAGCCAATCAAAGCCAACGATGAAAGTAAGGAGTCTTCAGAGCTATTTCCTTATGAGTGGAGGCTAATTGAAGTCAGATCAAGAAATAGTAGCATTTTCTATCAGTAATTCTCTTAACTGAGGCATGAAAAAACATTTTGGTATAAACTTAAATTTTTTTTAAATAAAAGCATTTCTGCAGCATTATTTTTTATAAAACAGCTCAATAAAAAGTGTGAATTCTAGATCCTCAATTTTCCGTGATTTGATTCTCAACACTATCTACAATAGATAACAGAACAATCTTTGTAATATGATGTGTGTTTGCAGATATAGTGAAGATCTACTGTGCTGATCATACGTACAGCACGCTACGTCTACCAATGAGCTCGTCGGTCCACTCCCTCATTGAGCATGCTAGGGAAAAACTGGGTTTAGGCTCGGAGGAATTGGTCTTGTGCGAGATCAAGTCTTCTGGAGGTAAACAATTCAATCATTGCCTATTCAAGGAACATCATAAGTCTCTTTAATTGCTAATATAAGGAACATCATGTAAATTGCTCATACAAGGAACATTATTTAAATAATTAAATCTCATTCATTGCCCATACTAAGATCATCTTGTAATTTAATCATTCGTCATAAAACATGTTTTTTTTCTGGAATATTGTTAATTTGATAATTACATATTGAGAAGTAGCATATGTATACTTGATCACTTCATTTGAACATTTAGATTCTAATTAATGGCATGTGACTATGTATGGTTCTAACATTTAACTATTTCCCTCCTCTTGTCTGTAGACAGAGTACTATACAAGGAGGACGATCTGTGCGTCACCACCGGCCTCAGTCTGAACGGTCTCCTGTTCATCTCCCCGCGTAAACACCTGGATGCTCTAGTAAGTGAATCAACAGAAAATCAATGTCTACCTGCAAGCTTTAAGCCACTTGATTGCTGTCCAAAATAGCTTTTGTAAATTGCTTTGTGAGATTGATCTGTTTTATGATTCATGTCAATGAACTCATTTATTTTATCAGTCACTGAAAAGGGGAGGGGGGCACTGACTGTGTGTTGGTTTTTTTTGGTTTTTTTTGGGGGGGGCACTGACTGTGTGTTGGTTTGTGGAAGGGGGCATTGACTGTGTGTTGGTTTGTGGAGGGGGCACTGACTGTGTGTTGGTTTGTGAAGGGGGCATTGACTGTATTGGTTTGTGGAGGGGGGCACTGACTTTGTGTTGGTTTGTGAAGGGGGCATTGACTGTGTGTTGGTTTGTGGAGGGGGGGGGGGGGGGGGGGGCATTGACTGTATTGGTTTGTGAAGACGGCATTGACTGTGTGTTGGTTTGTGGAGGGGGGCACTGACTGTGTGTTTGTTTGTGAATGGGGATTGACTGTGTGTTGGTTTGTGGAGGGGAGGGCATTGACTGTGTTGGTTTGTGAAGGGGAGGGCATTGACTGTGTTGGTTTGTGAAGGAGGCATTGACTGTATGTTGGTTTGTTACAGACACCCCACCCAGAGCAGGAGGGACCCTCTATAGGGACTGCCAACACCCTGGAACTACTCAGCTCCAAGGAAATAGCCTATCACATGACTCTTCATGACTGGCAATTATTCATATGTGTACAAGAAGTAATTGATTTTGTTATTTTGAAAGAAAGAGGGAAGGAGAATGGGAAGAGAAAATTGTAATTTTGAGGGGGGATAGAACAGTAAAATGAAATGGTATACCGGTATATCATACTGAATTTAACTTGTTTTTTCCAAAGAGAGAAAGTTTTTAAAAAATTGACACTTGATAAAACATGTTTTTTCCAAGTCAGATTTTTCCATTACGAAATGTATGTATTAAGTATTGTTGAATAAAGTTGGGAAAAATTTATGTGCTTTGATGAAATATCATATTATATCAGATAGCTTCTGATTTTGCATATCAATTGCTTCATAACAAGCATATTTTTTTTTTTTGCAGTATGAATTAATATATCAAGTATTAGGAAGATCCAATTTTAACAAAATCACTGCTAATTTGGATTTGTTTCTGCGGAGATTTAACGAGGTGCAGTACTGGGTGGTCACTGAAATGGTTCTCGCTCAGAATGTCGGCAAACGAGTCCAGCTTCTGCGAAAGTTTATCAAAGTTGCAGCACAGTATGTACACTTCTTAGAATATGCAGGAACAAATGTTACTAAAGATAACTTGATTTATGAAGCTCTCATGATAGTGTGAAATGTAATGACACCTTTTTTATTTATTTCCAGTTGCAAAGAATTCCAGAATTTACATTCTTTTTTCGCCATTGTAATGGGACTGAGTAACATTGCAGTGAGCAGACTGTCTCAGACATGGGAGGTAACTGGACAAATTTTCCTAATGGTCAAAAAAATGATTGTTTGTTCCTCTGTCACCGTCGTTGCTGCACTGATTAATTTTATTGCTATATATAAAAGAGAAATAACTCAATCTTTGGATTTTAAGTTGAAATATGAAAATTGAGTTATACACTTTTGTAAATCTTGCATTAAATATAAAATATTTGCTTGCTGCATTATACTGGTATTTTGAAAGTTTTAGCCTGAGAAACTAAAGATTAATGTTTCGGCCTAAATTTGGGTAAAATGAAAAGACGTGAAAGTTATAAGCTATATAACTGCTCATTTAAAGATTTATCTTTTGTCATTTACAGAAACTCCCAGGGAAATTTAAGAAAATGTTTGCCGATTTTGAGACACTGATGGATCCTTCCAGAAACCATCGTGTGTACCGGTTGTCTGTCTCCAAACTCACTCCCCCCATCATTCCATTCATGCCTCTTCTGATGAAAGGTTCGTATCTATAATGTGTATTGACTACATCTGATTAATTAATCATAGCTATAATGTGTATTGACTACAACTGATTAATTAATCATATATATAATGTGTATTGACTACAACTGATTAATTAATCAAGTACAACCAAACATGTAATTTTTAAAGCAGTTCTCTTCTTTAAAGTCTGAAGAAGAAAAAATCATTTCTACATCAGAGATTTTGTTAAAAATTAAGTATTAGAGTTATATTAGAGTGATAAAAATAATTAAAAAATGGCACAGAAGTCTGATTGGAGTTTTTGATGTTTATTTTTATTCTACTTTAAAATCTGCAAAAAAGGACTTTAAAATAGCATGTAATTATAAAATGGTAATATATGAAACCTTTTGAGGCAATTACTTGCAGCTTGAACTGGTACCAATTTATATGAAGATTACGCTATTAAAAATCCAGGTTAAATTACATGGGCAGTAGAGAGCACAAAGCAATTTGGTAATGTCACCTGGAAAGATAATATTCTGACTCCCAATATTGAAACTTTTCCTTGTAGATCTGACTTTCACACACGATGGCAACAAAACCTACTTCGATGGCCTTGTCAATTTTGAGAAAATGGTGAGAAAATTATGAGTAAAAATTACTTCCATATCCGGATAATGAGATATGTGCTAACAGGAAATAATATTTTTTACATTTTTCAATATAACCATTTTGTATGACATTAACTATTTTTGATATTTACAGCACATGATCGCTCAAACAATAAGAAATGTGCGCATTTGTAGAAGTCGAAGATTAGGTATAGTATCTCTATTTTGCTGATCTATCTTTTGTTTTATTCAATTCATATGATATAAAGTTATATACCCAATGATATATAGTTATATTCCCATATGGACTATGTCTTCTAAACATTTTTAGTTGAGAATCAATTAATGCTAGAGATAAAATTCAAAATAAGGATTGAATATTACCTTTGGTGGCTTTCAGGCCAAAGGGTTAAAGGTTTGGGCATTTAAAGTATGATACTAACTAACAAGCCCTTATTAGATCCTTTTCATGCATTATTTATTTCATGTCATGGACTGTGCTAAAGGGGTATAACTGTGTAAAAGTTTCATTAAGTGATTTTTTCTCACTTTTCTATTAAACACTTACTAAACTTCCAACAGTTTAGATCCTCATTTTTTGATTGTATAAGGCTTGTTATTTTTATGACTTCAGATCTAGAGCCTCCCAGTACTGCCAAGTCTTCTACTGAAGTTCAAGATTACATTAGGTCAGTAGAGAGAGAGAGAGAGAGAGAGTCATTATTTATTCTGAATAAAATCAAATAAAAAGGGGGAATATTCAGAGAGAGAGAGAGAGAGAGAGTCATTATTAATTTATTCTGAATACATGTAATATCAAATAGAAAGGGGAAAAATTCTGTGAGAGAGAGAGAGAGGAGAGGTGTTTAAAATTATTCAACAATTCTATTTCAAATATAAGGGAGAAACATTTTATTGTATCTTATTGTCAAAACTGGTTAAATTTTCAGAAATCTACAAGTAATAGACAATCAACGAGTGTTGACTCAACTTTCTTATAAACTGGAACCCAGAAGAACATGAAGGAATGCTTCCAACAAATTGTTCCAAATAACATTGATGTCCCTCTCCCAAAATGGAGGGCTACTGTGATTGGGAGTGTTAAATAATCTTCCAAAATCCCTTACAACTTCTTACAAGGGCATATGAATATTTAAAGTGCAATTTCTCTCCCTTTCACCTAATCTAGTTGTGATTTTCATGTACTTGGACTCGGATTTATTCAAGATTCAGTATTTTTACCCGGTTTCTTATGTTGTGAAAAATCAAGAGATCCATTATTTCTTCAATATCTACTCTGGAATGTTTTGGGGTTTTTTTTCATATTAGTTGCTGTATTGTCTCTGTGGGTTGAATGTCTTGACAATCAAATAAATTTATTTTGTGATAAATATTTTTAATAAAAGAAATATGTTTCATAAGGAAAAATACAATTAAATTGTGTTGTACAATATGTCTATTTTTGGGGATATTAGAACAAATCTTGAAATACTAGTAGTTTGTTAAACAGGCACTTGTTTCTGAAATAAATGTTTAGACAGAAGTGGCTGTAAGTAGTTTCTGAATTATACAAGTACATTTTTCCCTTCTGTGCAAGTTTATTTTTTGAAACAAAAATAGGTAACATTCATCATTCTTAAATATTGATAGAAGTTTAGCAAATATTACAACAAAGTGCTTAGAGAACATCAATTTCCACCAGTGTTTGAAGCATCCGTTAAAAATTGAACTTAAAATTAATTGTTTATCATAATCGAGAGAGAAAATTTTTTAGCATTATTTCATGGCAAGTGTAAGAATTTTTGAAGAGGGGAAGGAAAAAAGTCAGTAATAGTTTAGAGACAAATCTGATTATTTTCTAAATTAGGACACAAGTTAATTAACCTTTTTTTTTTTTTTTAGAAAAAAAATTTAGTGCTGCAAAATATAAAATGATTGAAGTGCCTATACTTGTAAACCTGTATACTACTCTCCCCTAGCATGATAGAAATTCAAAGGCTTTCCTGAAAGAAAATATCCATCATTCTTTTGATTCAGTATTAAAGTTTACAAAACATTTCACAAAGAGACTTTGCTTCTTTTTTTTTTTTTTATTATTATTTTTCCATAGTACTGCTAATTATTCATGATCAACAGCAAGTGAGGGGATGTATTGTGACACCTTTTTTTTATCAATTTGTTATAGGCTTATTTTCTACTCACTGCCATCTTTTGATCTCTCAAATATCGTTTGATCTTTCACAACACTTTAAAAATAATGGAGGACAACAAAAGAAATATTTTTTTTGGAGATGACCAATCAAGTTGATTTCGGTAAAGCAATACTTCATTGTACGTGTACATTGCTGTACTATAGGTATCATTGTTGCTCCAGCTCACATCGAATCTTGTACATATCACAGCATCTGTTGATGTATAAAAGCTCTTGGTTTTAAAGTTGTTATTTATTGTAGTTTCTGTATAATAAAGAACTCATTTTTCTTCTCTTGCAACTATAAACCAAAGACACAATAAAAAAAGAATTTTGAGCAAATAACTTATTTTTTTATTTTGTACCATGTAAGAACTGAATCGATTCACTTTAGGTCTGATTTGTTTTTCAACAAATCGACCACAACTTATAGCCTTTAGCTATAGTGCTTCCTAAGTTGATACAAATTAAATCAAGTCATCAAACAACCCCAAAATCTTTCGCATTTGATTTATTACAAAACAGAAACATTAATGTTAAATTGATCTTCAATAAATATTTTGTAAAATAAGCACAGTGTATATCACAGATTCACGGACGGCTCAATATAAACACAAAGGTATTTCTCAAAAGTACATCCTTGAATTACAGAATAGTACCATACATTAATAAAAAAGACGTGAATATTAAGAAATTGCTCTCATGCTGTCATTGTTTTTTAACTGAAGTGATCTCCCTTGACACTGCACAAGTGTATATCTTCTATAAACGGCCCCCGTTTTACACCATTCCTGGCTTGGCGTACATGGGAAGATGGTAATAGTTATAGCTGAGGAAACTCAATAGGCGGGTCTCTACTGCACGCTTAGATCCACTGGAGGCATAGATCTCCAGCAACTGTTTCTTCTGAGCATCATTCATCTACAAATAACAGGGATTGGATATTTAAATAAATTTGCAAGTATCTATCCAGTTTCTCTTTAGGGATAAAGGAAAACATGGCTTAAAACAAATTAAAGCTTGCAGTTTCATTCCCCTAAGTCCTATAATATGTATTATGAACGAAAATTTGTTCTAACAAATTACAAAACAAAATTGTTCACTTGTAGCTCTTCTCAATAATGAACATGCTTGTCCACAATTATAAAAGCTGGAATACATGCATTACAAAGAATAACTCAGGCACGGAAATAACTTAAGGCGGCAGAGGAGTTTTAAAATTTCAGTCGGTCATAAAATGATGATTAAAATTTGTCTTAAACATTGTTATGTTAAGACACTTTTAATAGCATTTGATTTATGTCAGTATATTCAATCAAGACCCTTTAAGACAGTGTACCATTTCTGACAATCTAAGATTGCTTCCTGGGGCCAGTGTTGTGTAAACTTACCGGTACATCTTCATCCACCACTTCTCTAACTTTGTCTTCAATGGAATCCATACCAATACCCTACAATACAGTTTCAATCTTTACAATACATATTATTTTACAACTAATATAATAGTGCAAATCATCACAAGGTATAAACTTGGTGATGAATATATTAGGAGATGTGTATTGTAAATACTGTAAATCAACTTTTATTCACATCCAATGAAATTTTGCAAGATTAGCAAGAACTTAGTGGTCTCAAATATTTCTCACTGGGAATCAGCTCTTCAGCATCTCTCATATTGTTCAAGATTATCTGAAGGCTGGGTTGCAAAAATAAACTGCTATGAACCAGTCTATCACTAATAATTTGCAAAATAAAATTGTTGCCAAGAAATGTTGGTTTACAGTATCTTATAGTGTTTGTGTATTACATTATAGTACTATCACTTACTGGACTGGTGACCAGGAGCTCTCGTACCTCGTCCCTGAAGTCTGAGAACCTGTCGTGATACAGGGCCAGACACCAGGTCTCTCGGAAAAACCTGTAAATACGTCACAAATACAAATACACATCAAAACATGCACTGCATGGAACAGCCATCGTATTGAAAAAGGCTACAGCCAATAGTTTTATGTAAAATTATAGAAAAATCATTCATTTATCTTATAGTAGTTGACATCTAGAAAATTTTCATTACATTACAATTTCAACAACCAAGTATTATAATATTGTGTATATAGAGGGATATTTTAAAAATTGAATTTTCATGCATTATGCATTTCATGTATTACAGACAAAGAATTAAACATATGCAAACTTACTCGAAGAAATCAGGAATGAGTTTTTCATTGAAGCGAGACACCATATTGTTCAGGAATCGCTCATGCAGCCCGTACAAACAGATGAAGTTCTCACAGGGAAAAGCCTAATGGAGAGAGATCAGCATCACAATATTTACTTTGGTGCAGATTTTATACACTGGCACAATATGTATAATGACTGTTTACTTCAAGCAAACAGCTTTTTCATCATTTTATGGAAAATCCTACAGTCCAAAAGCAGGATCTGACAAATAAATCCCTAATTTGAAAAAATAATATCATAAAAATTACTCGGTGGAATAATAAAAAAACGTTTAGATAGTTATGCAAAGCTCAACACGGTACTTCCTTCATTTGATTTTTCAATGCAATGAAAGATATGAAACAAAATCAGCTTTTATGATTTATGAATTTAATATCAAGGCATTTTAAAATAAATGGTGCCATTCCGCTACAACATGTAAATAATGACACATCTGTCGTGTTTGAATGAGTTTTGTAAAAACAACTGTTTTATTAATTTTTTTTTCATTGATTTCATGACAAAGTGACAAATTGCCGGCCTTCAAACTTATTATGTCCGATTATTTTTGAAAAACCAAGCTTACTCCTACATGTTTCATAGTTATGTAAGAACAAATGAAAACATGAATTGGCTTCCGAAAAAAAGAAGGAAAAAAAGCATGAATAAAAAGGGTAATTCCCAAGTAATTGATAAAACTGCATGGTAATGCCTTCAGATGTATATGATCAGGCATTGGGGAAAAAAATCATGGAAATCAATATCAAAAATACAGTCAATGACTTTTCCTTTAAATTAAAAATGGATTTTTGAAAATGTGTTTTTATAAAGTAAATAAGAGAAATAGAATGTTTTTAATGTGTCAATGTCACAGTAAAAATGTTTAATTAAAGTATTTCTAATGGACAACTAAAATTTGAAAGTCTTTTGTTGACCTATATGCAAGATACAGTTTCTGAATTCTTTGTTATCTGAACAAAGTTTAAGCCATGTTTTTTATTAATTTTACATGTTATATATTGTTAAACTTAGTGTGTAAAGCAAATATTTTCTATTTGCAAGTTATGAAAACAATGAAACAGTTTCTAGTACAGTAAATTCCTTATTTCATGCAAGTAATTAATTCAGCGATTCCGCTGTTTTGTATTAAACTGCGAGAATATAAAATCATGAGCACTAAAATTTTGTTATAATTTCATATAGTTCAAAACTATCTAAAAAATAAATGAGAGATTATAAAATCTGCGATGGTTGTTTCTCACGATTTTACGTGGATCTGAATTCCTCGCATTTTACAAGGAATTTACAGTTTTTGTCACACCTCATCTTGTTTTAAATATGTTATTATCTTTTCAGAAATAATATTATGTAAACAAAAACAAGGCACAAGACTTGGAAGTTAAGCACTGAAATCATTATAAATAGAAAAATAAAATTTGAACATTTTCAGCATAAATCATGACCATGTCCCTTTGAGAAAAAGAAATTTAGTGTCCTTGTGTTTCCAATTTTCTCTTCTACCATCCAAAGCTTTAGCAGGCCTGTAAGGTATGTTGTTTTTTATGCTGCGACTAAAGCTTACATTCAGACGCTTGATTTTGATGTCTGTAGAATCAACAATGTGACAGCTACATGGACAAGCATCCTGTATAAAACCCTACATATATTTTACTGTTTGAGGCATGCATTAATTTACAGAAAAGAACCTACTAACATTAGCATCCCCTAATTATTACAGTTTTAAAAGATTTTGTTAGTAAGAGACAAAAAATTTAAAAAAAAAACAGATTTTTGAGTAAATATAATCCTATTTTTCGAACATTTTGGATTTGCTACAGGTATTTCAGTTAAAAAAAACTATTAGAACTTGGAAACATGATATTAAAACCATAACTCAATATACCTGGAAAAACATTATATGATAAGAGACCTGTATTTGTGTTTGTGGGGCTCCGATGCAGGTTCTTACAACACTCAGTTTAGTACATACATGTACATAGTACATGATCTGTGTTGATGGGCCTGAGATAAGAGGCCAATGAAGCTCACCTGTTTCGACAGACAAGTCAGAGTCTCCACATTGTTGTATTGGTTGATGTGGATTCTGAAATAATCCGGTTTTCCTCCAGGGGAACCAGTTAAGTATTCCTTGCCCTGTAAAAATACATGCTTTATTATTTCAAAAATTACCTAAATTAACATATATTTTGGAAAGTAATTCTATCTAATATGGAGTTTCATTTATTTTGTTCATGCAAAAGAATAAACTTATACCAGCAGATCTCTCTTTTAATAATAAATTTGAATTAAAAAAAAACAATTTTTGACAAATAATGAGAATTTAAAGAAATAGACTTACATAATCTGGTTGTTCTTTTTGTGTGGCCAAGGGAACATCTAAACCAGGTTTGGCAACATGAAGGTAGTAAAAGCATCCTGTGAAATACAGAGACATTGTTCAATTATGTTTGTTAGAAAGCATGCAATACTCTAAAACACACTTGATCCATAAAAACAAATGGAAAGGATTAGAATGTTTTTCATATATCCCAAGTTCATACACTGGTTAAATTTGTGGTTTCTTTATATAACAACATAGGTCCTGTACATCAAAAAGTCTCCTTATACATGTCCAAATAAATACAGACAATTGTTTACAGTAAACGATCAGCATATAGAGATCTACTTGCTGATGAAACAGGTTGCAGCAACACCAGTAGTTACCACTGGAGATTTGATTAATATTGATAAAATGCTTCTTTATAATTACAAGAGGTATGTTATCAAGTTCCAATCAAGGGTGCACAGGGATTACTCCAGCTGTATTTTAGACACCGAGACTACAATCAAAATGATTTAAACAAAGAAAAATCATGTCGGCGTCACCATTTTCACAGGTGTGTGACTGTCGGTCAATATATAATCGGGTCTCGATAACTCATTGGTTAGAGTGCTGGCATGGGATGCCAGAGGCTCTGGGTTTTTGAGTTCCGGTTGAGATTTGACTTTTCACCAACTGTTAAAATTTGGAACCCGACGTTGGGCGCAAACCCACAACTCGGAGATTTAAGAGTCTTGTGTCATACCGTCTAAGCTTCACTGTTAGTATATTTCATTTTACAAGTTTATACACATAGCATTGTAGTGTGATGTCACTTTTTTTTTAACACCCCCCCTTCCCCCAATTACGTCTAGCTTGTAAATCAATCAGAAATTGGTGCTTGTGGTTTTATATTCTCGCGATTTGATGCAAAATAGTTGAATCGGGGAATTAAGTTCTTACGTAAAATAAGGAATTTACAGATATAAATATATAAATACATGATACCGGTATATGATGACATTCTTCATGAAGACTCTATTTAATTTTTAAAACAAAGCGATGCAACTTTCTGGTTACCAGATACTAGTATATGATTCAGTTTTTTCAGTGGATGTATCATTAATACAATCAAATTTCTAGAGAAATATGGAAGAAAATATGCCTAGTAGATTTAAATATTTAGCATTATCCCTCTCTTTTATTTATAACTCAATTTATTTAAACCTACCATATATCCAAAACTAGATATCTCCATTAAACACACTGATAATTTATTAAACTCATGGGACTCTTTAACCCACACATATTTAATTATTATAGATATCCAAGTTAAACAAAGGAATGTACATCATCAGTCGAATTCTCTGTTCCCTATTTGATTGTGGTTATGAATTATTCAAGGGCAATGATTGTTAATTATTGGAAAATTACACATGCTTTCCATTAATCCAACACATACAAGATCAGATCAAATGAGAGAACGCTGTTTTATTGAGGGATTGGTATTCAACCCAATACCCAATTTTTATGCATACTGAGGAGCAGATTTCAAAATCTTAATGCCTGTCATAATAAATTATCACCCAACAATGAGATTCACTGC
The DNA here is from genome assembly GCA_033439105.1 of Magallana nippona. Classification (NCBI taxonomy): domain Eukaryota; kingdom Metazoa; phylum Mollusca; class Bivalvia; order Ostreida; family Ostreidae; genus Magallana; species Magallana nippona. The sequence goes on from CM065923.1 coordinate 8,484,616, forward strand.
AAATAGCCTAGGGAGGGTTTAGGCCTGTTACTTTGACAACAATGCCATGGAAAATTCCAAAACACACTAGATTTTGAACTTATAAGATAATCCAGTCTAGATTAAATATACTTATATTGTACATCTTTACGTTAACAGTATGAATACTGGTACATGTGTATTATACAAAGAAATTAAGCCTTTTCATGATGTTGATCCATAGGCATTTTAACTTTACAGAAAATAATTAGACAATATATCTATGGATTAGCAAATAAAAGGGGTACCGTTATATTATATTCTTAGGAACAAACAAGAGACAATATCACAATTATGACAATATTACAATAACATAATCTTTTATTTCTTTTTTCAGTAATGCAGGTCAATATTGCTACCGGTAAATATACTTAAGCACGGGAAATGCCAGGTTAAGGTACCTGGTAACAAGTAGAAATAAATTATAATATATTTCCAAAGATTGATTGCTCATACCTAAATTTTGTGATCAGGTGTGTGGGGCCATAATGACTGCATTACTAGTTTTTAATCAAGATGAGAGAAGACAGAAAAAGGGAAGCTTTGATTTAGAAAGACAACCTGAGACCTCATTTTCTTGTCTATCATATTTTACCCAAAATGGCCTGCTATTAGAGAAAAAGACTTTGTTTCACTCTTAGCAATTTTTTTCTTAATTGCTAATGGAAAGTTCTTCTTTTGGTAATTTCTATTGAATTCATAAGAGAGTGCTTCTAAGCCAGAAACATTAATATCAAGGCTACAGTATGTTGGCAAATATTTTATGTGACACTGAATTTGAAATTATAGCTTTGAGCAGCCATGGGTATAGCACAATCTAAACCCTATGGTGTGCCTTTGTCTCAAGAATTGGTCTAAATAAAGGCTCCATTACTCAATAAATGGTCTAGAACTGATTGGACTTTGAACTGTAATTGGCTAAATTATTCCCTTTTGAGTTCTTCAAATACTGCTTGAAACTGATCAATGGATCAATTCTGTTTTCCTGAAATCTAAGTCATTGTGTTTCTTGATTTCTATAAAAATTCAGATCTTAACATGGAAAAAAGAGGCCATACTTTACTTTAAAGAAATTAGATCCAGTCAATGGTTGCTTTGAATCTGATGTAACCTGTATTACCCTAAATCTGATATCTGTACATAATTAACCTGTACATAATTAATTAATTCTACTTCACAGCAACTTGGTTATAGCACTTTGCCTGGGATGAGCAAATTTGATTCATTATAACCAAAAATTATCATATCCAATAAGTTTATGATACAATTTTTGATGAGAAGGGGGGATATTACTGAATAAACTGTTAGTGTTAATTCACTTTAAGCATGTTTGCTGTAATGATGTGTAACTTGTTTTTTTTCATATATGAATTAGATATATGATCCATAATTATATTCTTTCAAAATTTTTTATTTGCAATATAAAGCAGAATTTGCAAAATTGTGACAAATAAAATTGTTTGTTTAGCATCACAAAAGCAACCTAATGTACTGGTAAATTCATTAATGAAAATCAAAATCTGTCTGCATTATGACACCAAACAAGACTATGATTGCCGAATACAGAACAACCTGAGCCAGAGACACCCACATCGAAGCCGACAAGGATTCTGTATAACGAATACAGCAATGGGACAACACACCTTACACGTAAATGACTTGAAAGTTAAATTATACAAACACAGCATTTGTATTGTTGCAATCTGCTTTTACCATGGACATTCAATACATGCATATTGGTTCATTCAAAACATTGATCATTCGTCATGACGACATGGCGATGATCGTTCCAAAAGATATCATACAGTCCGCTAATATCCTAGTAATATTGACATAAGGATTTCACGCTGTGCTACAATAAATCCAAATCAAAGTCTTTGAAGTGGAGAAGAATGGTTGTGATATTATGTTTCATGATAATTAATAGGTATTCTACTGTCTTCTTCCCTGTTTTTATAGGATTAGTTGTTTAAGTATTTCATCATCAAATCAGCATATTTCCAAGTATTTTTTTCTGGTTCTTCATATTCAAGCCTCAATGTGTTGATCACCACATCAAAAGCAAAATGGTATTTCAAATCCAAACTCCTCATATACATGTAGTATATAAATTGTAATACATGAACTGTACCTGGTAGTTTTTATTTTCAATATTTTACAAATTTTACAGTGAAAATATTGTTTTTAAAGTTTAAAGCTTTTTTGCTCAAAGACATCTTAACCTTACAGATTCTTGTAATCATTAAACTTACATTTAGAATCAATACAATTATTTTGATGATTACATATATGATTGAATTGGACCCTATAATCAAGTTAATTTGTAGAAGTGAATATAGCAAGCGATATTGATCTGATAACCTAAATGGTCATATTATTGACTAATGATCAAATTCCCAAGAATAGTGCACAGCCATTAGTTGACATTTGCACAACAGCATTGCAAATGTAGACCAGGATGTTTTTAAAAAACTAGTACGTACTAGATAACATTATTGCGTTTCATTTAACTCAAAGTAGATACCTTAAGTAACTTGATCACTCATCTCTATTTTCAAATGAATTAATTGCTAATTATCTCTCCATTTATCATTGAAATAAATGCGTTAGCTTGTTTTGTAAAGATATTAAAGATAGAGCAATGGCAGTACTATATTACCTAACCAGCACCATAATAATTAAACCAGTTCCATTGGTTAACCCCCTTTTACTAAAATAACAAATGAGAAGATACCCTTGGTATGTGAACAAACATTTTAACATCATATCAACCACCCTAACCTCAACTATTTTTAAGCACGATGCAATTTTTGGAACTGTCTGATCTCATCATCAATATCTGGTCCAGTGTCACCTATTCTTGCCCCTCAGCCAAATGGCGTCCTCCATGGGGCTAATGGTAGCAATTGCCTTCATTCTTAACATATACCATCTAAGTTATTGGTTAATGATTTGTGAACACTTGCCACTGACAAGCGTACACATATTGTCAGTACTTTGAACTCTATCCATCTATGGGGTTTCAGAACAGCACATCCTTAACTTATGTGGCTGAGAAGTGACTGATAAGATGTCATAACACAGCTAAATTGACAGAATTATAAAAAAGAATAAGTCCTGTGTCAATGATAGTCTAATTTCATATTACTGAGTTAGAACATTATCACAAACTGATATACCTGCAGTGGTATCCAAAACCAAATTAGCAAAATACTTTCACAAATTGCTCACAACATTTATGTGTTTTAACCAGAGAACTAAGAGCAAATGAACAGTTACCGGTACACTAATAGAATTTCTATTCACAGCATCCTCTCCAAATAACAAAAACACTGAGAGGACAAAAGTACCTGGTAGAATTCCTCCT
>CM065923.1:8489000-8553152 GCA_033439105.1 Magallana nippona
TGTATTTTGGGGTTTCTGTAGATGGGGATCAGGTTCAGCGATTCCTCGGGGGGAGCTGTCTGCTGGTCCAGGGTGGGGTCAAACAGACGCAGCATTTCTGTGGCCAACTGCATCAAATAATGAAAAAAATTACAAATATATCATAAATCTCTATTGTATAGTATAGTATTGTATAGGGTTTTTGATGCAAAAAACTCCTAATGTCATTTCAATAGTCATACATAAAAATTTATTGTGATGTCTTCGGTCAAATATCAAAAATTTATTACATGGGTGATATCCATCGCATATTGAAGCAAACATGTGATAAAAACTTAAAACAAGTATTGAGAATTAACAATTTAAATGCATCATGTGTTCAAAACATTTCAAATCTCATCATTATTGTTATAAATTCTGAACGGATCTCTATTGATTTATAAAAAAAATTGACTTTTTATTATTTTCACCAAGAATATTGAATATTCACCGTGCATAGTTTTTTTTTTTTTTTTTTTTATTTCTAATTGAATAGAATGGATAGGTTAGAATGCACACAAAGAGATGGATTAAAAAAAATTCTCATCACAATTTTTTAATCATATTAAAATTATTTCATCAAATTAATCGATTATCAATATAAGGAAATCTTGTATAGTGGAAAAATAAACCTTGCTAATAAGTTTCACATGATTGTACTAGGATGTCATTCCAAGGGCTATGAGATATACTTGAAATAACATTTTAAATATATCTCTGAACAATCATTGGATAGAAGTGTCCTGTGAATTTAATCTGAAATAGTTAAGTCAATCTTTACACATAAAAAAACAAACACTTAAGAATTTTTTTCCATTGATTCAAAGGGTGAAAAATTTGTATCAAATATTTCTTAATATCTTCCTGTATCCTTTCACCAGAAATAGAAAAACTACAGCAGGGCTAAGGAAATGTGACATAAAAAGACAACTTATCTCAATTACAACCGCTCACAAATTGTAGCAACGTAACAATTAATATCACAGTGGAATTGTAAAAAACAAAATTATATCAACAAATTCAGCTTGGAATTTTCAGGTAATAATGCCTAAACATGCAATAGAAACATTTAGTGAGAAGAAATTTGTACGCCAAAAAAAAAAAAAAAATAGAAGAGTGAGGAGTAAAAAAGAAGTGATATTGCTTGTCATTGATTGATGACATTGTAACACTGTCACATATTAGATGGACTGAAGCACAGTGAAGGATTCTATCTGCATAGTTAAAAACACCTTAGGCCAAAATTCAGAGAGTCAACAATGGAGATGTAAGCAAACTACTGGAATCTGGCAATCCCTGTAATTATGTATTGAACTGTACGCGATCAGTCCCATATGAATCGTAGTGTTAGAGCTGTAGCCTTAAAGTCAAACACAGCTACACGGGCCGCCACGGGACAGGAAGATTTCAGTGTGACTGTTTGCCTCCAGGAAATTCATAACATGGGGCTCTGTATTTACACAGCACTCAGGTAAGTGCTTTGTTATTTTATTTTTTGAAAAACTAGGTAATTCTCTAGAGGTTAAAGAATAATGGCCCTATTTTCATCAACTAACTCTTTTTTCTCTCTCTCTCTCTCTCTTTCTCTCTCTCCCTCTCTCATGATAAAATGCTGAAAACATAATAAATGTCATCCAAAATAAACAAGCTGTTTTGACAGATATAAAGCCATTTTTTACATCAGCCAGCAAGTATTTTATGCAGTAAAAATGATTTAACATCCATTAAAAAAAGAGATTAAATGTACGTATGATATGTGCGCGAAATCTACCTTGGGATAAAGGCAGCATTATCCATGTATGATGTAATAGTTTTTTTTGTCTTTTGTTGTTGTTTTTTAATCTCAGAGTATATCAAGTTCTTCTCCTAATTTGACACAAAGGATACAGTATGAACTGTATATATACTAATAAAGAATAATGTACTTTACAGTGATACAAAAAATAAAATTTTATCAATATAAGGAAAATTTGAAGATTAAATGTATATAAAAACAACAAACTATTTCTCTGTTTTGATCCCAGTAAATAATTCTAAGGGCTTTAGCATTTTGGAAACATTGAAACAAACAAAATTGATAATTAAAGATGAAGTGACATTTTTAATTTTAGCACTTTTAATTTCAGTTTTGAGGAAGTTCCTTCCTTTGTTTCTAAACATATTGCCAAAAGCTAAATATGTTGGTGTGAAATAATTATCTAGCTTTCAGCAGATCAGATCATGTTGTGTCAGTTAACGAAGAGTACTTTATTGAAGGGAGAATTATGTATTATGGTACGTATTTTAAATTTGAATTATATAAATTGGTGCTATTTTCTCTCAATTACATGTTTTATAAATACATGTATTGAAGTTTTAAAAATTAAACTATTTCCCAATCTTATTTACTGTATCATAAAAAAATTGACCTATGCAATATTCACAATCATATATAACAGGAATATTATTATGCTTATTAAGTAATCTGACCCTTTTTTTTTTTTTAGATTCACGGCCTGCTCAATTTTTATATTTTTTAAACTTTCTCTAAAGCAATTTTCATTAACAATCTTCTTTCATTATAAAAACCATAATTTTGTGTTAGGAAAATCATCATTTCATTCAAATACAAATTCAAATCCAAATTCAAAATCACAATATAAGTACACCCCCACTTAAACAAAATAAAAACACCCACCAAAATTGTAAGATGCCTTCTTATAAGGAAAAAGCTAAAGTCTCACTGAATAGGAATTCAAATAATCAAATCCCAAGCCTTTTCATCTTGTCTAGTAAACGCTAGTAAATGCTGTTCTACAACCTAACATATCACAGGAAAAACTTCGCCCTTTTACAAAAATGGGAAAAACCCAGAACCTCTCCGTAATAGACGACAGAGTAGAGATCAACTGAAACAGCAAGATCACATCTTTGTAAAGACAACACTTTATACATTGTTAGAATACCATTGTACTAATCTTTAGTTACCTGAGACAGCCTACCTACTACACTGACCAATCAAAATGAGGCACAGAGAGGAACCCAATTATTTCTACTTTATTTAAACCAAAATTTATATCTGAAAAGTCTGATCATCAATAAAACAAGGGTTGTTTGATATGAAATAGTATCTGAAACTGTGGATACTGTAATGATAATACCTGGAAGCTTTTAAGGTAATGAAACTCGCTTTGTTCTTCATCAAGAAAAAAAAAAATATTTTGTTCTGCCAAATTAAATATGGATAATGCTGTTTGTTTAATCAAACAAAAGTTCTGTTTAATGAAATCTATGCTGAACGATTATCATTCCACAGCAAATCATCCTAAAATATTCAATTTTAGGTAGACATATTTAGTAAATGTTACCATGGATGCATTTGTTTTAATAGTCTTTCAGGTAACTTTTTTTTCTTCCACGTGAGAAATGCATGATTTGTCAATTTAATAAAATTGTAATAATCAATAGAATCTCTATGCCAATTTGTTGTTGCTTTCAATTGAATTATACAAAGCTACTGTTGAAAACTTTTTTGCTTGAAAAATTTGTTGGCTGAAATCAAACAGAGACTTGTATCAATGTATTGGATGATTACATTTATATCAGAAACCCCCCAGTCTCTTTTAATTATTTCATGTAACTCAGGAAATATCACACCAACATCAAAGGGATTACCTTATTCTCTCAATGAAGCCAAAGAGACAGAGTTACAATACAGTAAAAGGAAGGAAATAGGGTTGTGAAAACTTTTGGAGTTACTCGTACTGGCTTCCTTAAAATCATCATTGTCTTTCATCTTGTTTGCAGATCCTCAAGACATTGTAATTGGTTGAAGCCCCAGGGATTACCACTGAAGCTACAAATACGACTCCATCCGAAAAAAAACATTACCATAAATGTTCAATCAAGGAATTTAATCGCTATTTGCAGCTACTAACAGCTTCTCCCAACACTAATGATGGATATCGCTTCTCAGATCTACATTTCGTTGGAGGCAGTGATTGGAATAACAGCCATTGCAGGCAATGCTTTGGTTCTAATTGCTATTTTTAAATTCCCAAAACTCCAGACCATTACCAATTTCTTTATAGCTAGTTTAGCTGTAGCAGACTTGCTAGTGGGTATTTTTGTTGCCCCTCTAGCTGCACTTAGCTACCTAGGATTACCTGAAGATTATCTAGGATGTGTGTTCACAAATTCCATCGTGGTGGTACTTACACAAATTTCCATATTCAATTTAGTGGATGTGGCAATAGAAAGATTCATAGCCATTAAGAATCCATTTTTCTACCAGGAATACATGACAAAAAGAGTTGCTGTGATCATGATTACAGTTTCCTGGGTGCTTGCAATAATCATTGGACTCGTACCAGTTTTTGGATGGAACCTTGGTCCAATGAAAGACAACAAGTGTGCTTTTGTGGCAGTGATAGATTTTGACTACATGGTCTATTTTAACTTTTTTGGATTCGTCCTCGTGCCATTAATCGTCATGTTCATGATCTACTCCTACATATTTTACATTGTGCGCAAACAAATGGCCAAGATATGTGCTTTGGAAGTCATCCAGAAGTCGGAAACCCAAAAATTGAAAAGTCGGTTCAAAAGAGAGGTGAAGGCTGCAAAATCATTGGCCGTTGTGTTTGGTGTTTTTGCACTTTGCTGGTTACCAATTCATATTCTCAACTCCATATCCCATTTGTGCAAATCCTGCAGCTACCCCATAAATCTCCTGTTGGCAGCCATTCTGTTGAGTCACATCAACTCCATCATAAACCCCTTCCTGTATGCCATAGGCAACAGTCAATTTCAAGTTGCCTTCAAGAAAATGTTCTGTGGAAAATTCTCAATGCATAGTTTTGAGGATGAATACACAGTCTCAAGAGCAAGGCAACGGAATCAAAGGAAAAGTGAAGAACAAGAAACAGCAGATCAGATAGCAAACAAACCCCAAGTTAACAATGGATATACTGGATCTAATGGGGATTTACAAAAACCTTCACAAAATGGACAAGTCTTTCACATATCTTCATGACACAATAAGGATTTTTTAAAAATTATCTATTGATATTTTGGCATTTTAATGATGTTGTAAGTTTTTGACATTTTATCGAAGTTGTTTTTTCTACTTGTGACATAATATATGGGTCCATATCATGATATTGTTTGTTAAGTTATCAATAAAAGTTACATAAGTACTTCGTTGTTTTTTATTTTATGTTAATAAATTATACAAGTTTTTCTTGCAAATGCACTGGTACTTCATAATTCATAAAATAAGAGATGCAAAAAAAAAATACTTAACTTATTCAACTCTGATATTCTTTACTGGATTTAGAATCAAGACATTAAAATAAAGACCAGGCCTTCACCCCTTTAACAGTAACCTTTTACCCCACCATACTGTAACATCCCTTTTCTGGTCCATCAAACCATAAACCCACATAGAGATTACCTACTTCATGACCCTGTTAACTTCAAACTGTCAATGAACAGTTTTTCACTTATCAAATTACTATCCACAGGACCAGATTTTCAACTACATGTAGTTGGTTGCATATACTGTTAACTGTAAGTTGCCTGTACTTTTGTTCCTACTTACATGGACTCCGACTTCTTTGGAGTTGAAGTTGGCGTGACTCCACTGTTCGGCGTGGTATTTACGCTGGTACTTTGTGATGGTTCCCGCACCTCTTACAGACACATCGTTGGTGTGGAAGGCAGCATCAATAACTAGCTTACCGTCATACACCAAACAGGCATCATTGATGGCTAATAAAAATGAAAAAGAAATGAACGGAGAATTAACATAATATATTTTACTTGTAAAATATTTTTTTAAATTCACATCTAAAGATGGTAAATGTATTTCATAAATGTGATCTATGATGTTTTTGGGGAGAAGACAAAAAAAGACAATGCCTGCATGCTGTCCCAGGCTAATTCTTTTAATTGAAATAAAATACACTGTACTGCAATATTTCTTAGTTTGGCCAATAAGATTACTGTGCAGATATCATTTTCAAGATGATATGATTAAAAAGGTTTCCAAACTAAATATAAATGGTATAAAACATGCAAAGAAAAAAATTATAAAATTTCTTTGATTTAAAAAAGACATCATCTATTCAATGAGTGATAAAAGTGCAAAATATCTTTGGATCCATTTTAAGAGCAATAAGATGTTCCGGTACATGATAAAACCAATAAAAAATACAAATTCTTCAAAGCACCAAAAGGATCTTGTTTGTAATATTGCATTGATTTTTGAAATGTTGAATTACAATGTAATCAAACAAGGAACACCATTTTAAGAGATCAATCAAAAAAAACAATATTTGCAGATGCTGGCTTTTGGGTATTACCGGTATATGGAATATACAATCAATCACGTTTTGCAAGTATCTGTCCTATTGAATATCAATGAAAATTTTCAATGCAAATAAAGCTTTCAGGAATAAAAAGAGGTTTCAACATGGATTCACTTTGATGCCGAGTGAGAAAGGTATGGATTTTACCTTGTTTTAATTACTATTGTTTGGTGGTAATCAAATTCATATATGCAAATCACTTAAAAATTCAGGTCTACTTCTAAATGGCTTTTATTCCATCATCAACAAATGCTTTGGCTAGACAATAGTGGAAACAGGCAAGTTAAGAAACCAATGTGAGATGATGACAATAGGACTTTAAATGGCCATTTTAACAATGGTATGTAAATTAGCACAGCAAAGTGTTTGCTCCTCTCTGCTATACTTTTTGTTGAATATATACCAGTAAAAACATTATACTAGGTCATATATTTCAGCGCTCAATGAAATATTCATACATAATTACACATTAAACTACACATTAAATCAATTTCTTTAAATGATGCAGATGTGAGATGTTAAGTCTTTTTGGAAGAGTTTTCTTTGAAAATTGCCACTGAAAATGAAGTAAACAAAAACATATCCCATTGGAAATGTGTACTTGTCAACCTTGAGTAAACAGGATCAATTTTTGAGCCATGTGCTGGTGACAAGATCATCAATTTAAGCCTAGATGTAACTTTTTAAATATTGTTGTTTCATCCATTCATTAGCACGATTTTTCATTATTTCCCAGAAAATATTACCAAATGGATATAAAACTCTGCACTGTATACCTGTCACATTCAAATAATCATTTTCTCCCATGGTCTAATTGGTTGGTAACATGACCTAAATCTTCAACTGAACAAACATACCATTCCATTAAACATCGATCATTAAAAACTTGAAATCATTTCATTTTGTGTTTGAAGTGTCTCAATTTTACAGAGCTGTTCCAAAAATACATAATATTTGAAGATCAATCAACAGAATTTCCTGCTCTCTCCCTCCCCCGCTTAGTTCTGTCCCTCCCCCACTCAGAATCTGGTCACTAGGACACTAGCACTCATCTTCAAGGGAAAACAAACAGGAGACCTTGATAGTATTCATCTATCATACTGCCAACATTCTATGCAATTTTCTGTTCTCACATCTCGTGGTAAATTACCTACACTGATGCATTACCATAGTATGTCTCTTTCTGTTGCCCGTTTCTGTCACTACTGTTCCTAAGATTGATTTCTTCTATTAATTAATCTAAAAGTCCTTTTTAGTCAATTAACCTTAACGTTTGGTTTAAAAATGAATTGAAACTTAACTTTAATATGTCCCATTTGTGTAAATTAAATAAAATGTTTATTTATTATCCCTTTTAAAAAATAGTTTTAGTTTTGAGTAGTCAAATTTGGTTTGTATTTTGGGGGGGGGGGGGGGGGGGGGGGGGGGGGGGGGGGGGGAGGGGGAGTGTATTTAATATTGTGGATGGGATGATCATTGAACATTGGATAAATATTATTTAATATTAATTTTATAAATGCTTTTCATGAGTATCATGTGTAAACCTCATTAATAAAAAAAGATAAACACCCTTTCTACCCCCCACCCACCTCCATTAATCATAAGTTTTAAACAGATAAACCATATGTTGAAATAATGGTCTGCTTGTAATCAATGAAAGTTTGGAGTACACTGATCTTATAATCTTTACAAAGCCATTGCACCTTTTACTGGATCCGAGACCTGGTGTTGATGAGAAAAAGACAAACAGTGGAAGCTTTAATGGGAATCAAATAGGAAAACCTAAGTCTGCCTCTCCATAAAAGTTTTCCCCCGACATCCCATACAATTACAGGTATCGACTATGGTGACAATAGCCTGCGATTTACACTGGATAACAAAGGGGTTAATGACAGAGTCACAAACCCGACAAACTCTTGTGCTGGTTGATGAAATGACAAAGCAATCAATGCTGAATTAATTTTGTTTTGTGAAAAATAATTACTGGAGAAAAATTTCTGCAATCAATGAGCAGCATTTATTGTTAGTGCTAAATCAAAAAAAAAGGGGATTAAGAAAGTGAATTGATTATTTCTCTATACAAATACATGTACAAAAAAATATGGCCTTGATTGGAAACAATAGCTGTTGTTCAGTCTAACTGAATCTGAACAAATGTTCAATATCTACCGTACTCACCCTTAAAAGCGTCAGTATCTACAGCCCTCTTGTAGTATGTAAAGAATACCTGAAACATCAGAAGTAAGATATATAAAAAGCCATCATCAATCGGTAGTAAAGATAAAAAAATATCTAGTATATCATAAGTGAATTTACATTTGTAGCTTAAAGATTACATATATGTTTTCATATTTACCAGGTACATGTATTAATTGATATCTATGATTTACATACAATAACTTCCTATCTATCAACTATCTTTGTAAATATTCAATATACATACTATTCCGATATAGAGAATTGTGAAAAGCATAGACTATGGTATCATGTGCAAAATGAAACTCTATTTAAAAAAAATAATCAATAACATGGTTAAAAACTTTATTTTTGTGCTAGGGTTTCATTTATCTTTCATATTCATCCATAATTACATTTGAAGGCAAATACGTAGAATTAAATATACATGTATAGGAACCCAATCCCAATCCTTGTATAAATCCCAACACAAACAATTTCTTGAAAATAAATCAGAAATCTTCAGTAAAACTGAGACTCTTACCCCACATTCCAGAGTCAGCGGTGTCTTGCTAGATGTAAAACTGGCAGATGTGATCTCTGAAACATCATTCCCATCATTCCACTGGGCCAGAATGTACCCAGAATGCACCTGGACTCCACTGGAAACCATGGCCTGCTTCACAGCATCATCAATTTTGGGGTCATTGAAACAGGTTGACTAGAATGAAATATATATTGATATATATTGAAAAAAAAATTGAATTATATCATATATTTTGATAAGTAACATTTTAAAATCATCATACCCCACACATGTAGATGACATAAGTAAAAATTTGATAGCCACCAGAAAGGTAAAAAGTATTTCTCATGTTATTGACCATCAACTATGAAATACATGTACCTGGTAAATTGATGGGGGTTCCACTAGCTGGATATTTTCTCCAGGAATTCCCATAGCTATCAACGTCTGTACACAACAGTAGGCATCCAATGTACAGCCATACACAATGGCTTTTTCTGAACCAGAAAATAAAATCATTAGATTCAATCTCCAATAACTTATCAGTCACATATAAACCCTTTAGTCCTTAAAATAGAAACATATATACATGAAATGATGTAGATACAAGATTTTTCACTAGATGCCAACCATAGTGTATCCCTATTATACTTTAGATTTTTGTAACATGACTTTCACAAAAGTGTCAAGTTGCAATTCCAAAATACTTCAGAATGGTTTAATAAAGAAGAACTATACAACTGGAAAACCACATATTTTATATTATATTTTTAGTGTTTGGTTTTCATAATAATTCAAGTTCTAATTACAAAGATACAAATAATTTCTAAAATTTAATAAAAGTTCATAAAGTTGCTTACTGTTGGCCTTGAGGAAGTAGTTCTCTAACCAGTACAGTGCCACCGCAGCGTCATACTCATCATTGACTATGAACAGGTTCTTGGGCTGGGGTTTAAGATAGCGCCGGTCAGGGGAGTTGGGTAGCTCACTGTTAGTGGTCCCCATGTCTATGTCCGCCTCTGTGGGGGCGGGGACCTGGTACTGTTGCCCCATACACATCACTAGGTGGTCGTAAGGAACCAGAGTGTTCCCGTTCACTATGACCACTTTCTTCTTCCTATCACAAGCTGTCATTTTACCCACCACCACGTTCACCCATGTTCTGAGGGAGGTCTTGGCATAACTCTCCTGGTCGTAGCAGAAGGAGCGACCAAGCATTTGGTCCCTCAGTTCATCCGGGGGCATCTCCCCAGGCATTCCGTGGGGTGAGATTAGGGTCAGATTGTTGAACCGCAAGTGTGGACTGAATCAAGAGAAGACATTACGTTTACCATCAGCAATTTAACAATAATACATGTATAATATAATATACATAAGAATTAAACATAAAAATTTATCTTATGAATGTATTGTTTTATATCCAAGTCTACTAGTCAGTATGTCTCACCAATAAGCAAGAGCTTCCAGAAGAGAGATTCCTACATCAGAGGCTCCGACCACAACTATCCGGGCATTAATAGTAACCTAAATAAAGAGAAAAAAATCAGTCAAAGTTTTAAGAATTGTAAATAAGCATTTGAAGTGGCAGCTTTAACAATGATTTGAGAAAAATACAGTTCAACCAAATGTATGCACCAATATGTTAAAAAAATCATAATAAAATGTCTAAGAATAACATTCTTTGTTGTTAACATTCCTTGAAATTGACTTATTACCTCATATTCATAATTAATAAGTTCCCTTATGAGATGCCATTTGTGAAAAACATATATTCTTACAATATAAAACATCTTTAAGAGAATATCACACTTACTTTGGGCTCCATCACTAGTTTCCTGTTGATATGGTTCAGGGCATAGCATTCCTTCTCCTTCAGCACTCGCTCCGAGGGGGCATTAATTCCAAGCCTCTCAAGTGGGTAGGTGATCTGTCTGCGGGCTCGGACAGGAACCATGTCATTGAGCGCGCTCACCAGGGAGTGTTTCTCTACAGTCTACGCGAGGTAAAAAATTCAACTTCATCAGAATTATGAATTTTTTTCATTTACAATGACAAAAGAGTGATAATTTAGATTTTGATACAATGAACACAAAATGCAGTAGGTTTTGATAGATTTTCTCACCTCTTTTGGTGTGTAACTTGGATACAATGGATAGTATAGACAAGACTTGTGACCTTGTCTGAAAATTTCCTATATAAAAAAAAATCAAAAAGGTATCAAAAAGAATTTTCAACATTATTCAAGTCTAATGATGGATTAAGGATTCATTTCTATTTATAACAAATGACATATTATACTGACTTTTATAAAATACTTGGATAGATGACTAAAGATGGGGTTCAAGGCAAAGTGATGGAGATGGCCATGGTCCTCTCGCTTGTGGTGATTGTAGTAGATAAAGTCCTCAATGTTGTAATGGGATCGGATGTACTCTATGTTCTAAGGAGTGAACAAATATACAATATCACATGAAAATATTTTCTGTCACATGAAAATATGTTCTGTCACATGAAAATATGTTCTGTCAATACAGCATAAAGAAAGAAAATAAAAATATCATACAATATCACATGAAAATATGTTCTGTCAATACAGCACAAAGAAAGAAAATAAAAATACTATCATTTATTGTCATAATATATTTGTAAATAATATAGACAATACAAATCTTTTCTGAAAAGTAGTACCCTGTACATAAATTAAATTGTTTAGGTAATTACCTCTTCTCTTCGAATGACTGACAGACCCACAATCTGACCTTGGCATTCAGCAACAAAAGCTTGAATTTCCGTCCCATCCTTTTGAAAGATAAAATAACAATTACCATTATCATTAAAAAACAAGAATTGAATTTCCCATCATTGGTAATGCAGTAGAACTTCATCATCACAAATATCAATTTCTCAAATACCATGGATATGTCAAAGCAAGTTAGAAGGCCCGACAATTGTTTCTTAACATATTTCAGCTTTTACATCTCAAACCCTCTGTCTTAAATCCATGCAAAGTTTTATCTAAGTAGCATTAAATAAAACATAACAAAGACTGACTGTAGATGCAGTAAATTGGATTTCTGAATCCATAGTGATTAAGTACCTCATCTCTTCTAGCTTTGTTAAACTGCTGAAGGTCCTTCAGGATATTCTCATTGAGATGTATGCTCCTGACAAGATTTTCCACACCTGCGGTATCTTTTGTACATGCTGGCCTCACTTTGAAATCTCTGGAAGATTGAAGCCACATTAAATACTATCACAATTGTAAATGCCAATGACCAGATGGTCCTACAAGATTACATATTTTCCTTCCATATATAGTTATATAAAGATAAATGAAATTCCAGATTTAACTTAAAATGTGTCTTCCATCTTATAAAAGATACTCACTTTAGAAGTCCAGCCTTGTAGAAGACATACAACTCCTGTGGCAAAGTGCTAGGACATCTTGGAGTCACTCTCTAATAAAGAGGAAAGAACATGTCATCAATGAGGCCTATAGAATAGAAATGTTTAATGAGTTTGTACTATATCAAAATTACCATAAATCTTTGAAGCAGAGGAAATTCAGGAACAAGATGTGGTACAGTGATGACACAGAAGTTCAGGTCTGGGAACAAGGAGAAACAGGTCGCAAGGAAATCACCTGATCTAAAACAGAAATACACAGGGAAATTAGTAATCATGTAGACCTCAGAAATGACCCTTTATTGATAACTGCAATACTCCCCTTTTTCAGGGCAAATTGATGAACTAGTACAGCAGTCACCATAAAGGGTCTAATTCAAAAGGGAGAAATATAACTTTTGGTAGAATATATTTGCTAAAGAATAAAGAAAAAAAATCATAACAAAGAGTATTAGCTCAATTGATTAAAATCTTAAAGCTCACCTCATTTCATATCGTTCATCTATACAAAAGAGTTGTATGCTAAAAGCATTGAGGGGTCCGTTATAAGTTGGTACAAATCGTTTCTGTGTCCTCATTGGTGTAAATGGTGGTGGTGATCCAAGCCTGGACTGTACTGCCTACAGAACATTAATTTTCATAAATGTTAATAAATTGAAAGAAATTTTATATCCATAATGTTTCACAAGTTTTGGTCGAGTTAATTTTGTTTGTTTATTCATTTCCATGATATTTTTCCTCTTTTTAAGAATAAAATAAAATTTCATCAGCAAAAACATCTGCTTAGAACTGTTTTATCAATATGACAAATATGACAATATGACAGCAGTAAGAGTTACCTCCTCCTTGATGGAGCTCTTCCTGCTGGAGATCTGAGACTCACGGTCCTCAGCATCTCGGGCCACTTCTTCCATCTGCTCCCCATCACTCAGCAGTGAGGCTCCGGTCAGCTGGGCATCGCTAAGTTTACTCTGAACCTTGGGAGGATCCCCTGACATACTCCCAGCTGTTTATAAATAACGCACATTTCAAAAATTTTCGCTCAAATATTTCATATTCTCAATCAAATTCTCTTTTATTGATTTTAAGGTCACATAGGTTAAATGAATGAGACATCCAACAAATCTTATATATTTATGCAAAAGATTATCATGCGATGTTTTTCAGCAAATTCACTACTATGATGTAGTATTTTTATGGATTAAATACTTTACTTGATAGCTGGTTAAAACTGATTTACCCCTGGAGTTCTGGCCACTGGATGCCTGACTTCCTGGTTTCCTCTCATCTGTTTGTCCATCTGTCTGTTCTGCTTTACTGTTAATAGAGCTGGAAGATTTCTCTGACATCTTTGATCCTGGCCTTTCTTCTTCTACAAACAAACAAGAACTGTGAATTTTAACTTTTAGGAAACTGTTTAATTGAATAGCAAATACTCAATTATGCTTGCAACACAGTTTGTTAGCTGGAACCACATATACAATAAAATGTAGATTTATTAATTTACTGCCAATCTCGATATGTTAGTTTCCAATGGCTAGAAAATTAAATTTTTGAACACATAAACTGTTTATGCATTTCAATTTACCAGGGTACTGTATATGTTTACCAGTACATGTATATGTTTTTAAAAGACTGTTATCTATCCATTCCTTTAAATGCTAGTAAACAAAACAACATTTATAATTATTTATCAATTCGAAGTACCGGTAAGATCTGTGAGATAGGAACTCATTACCTGCAGGAGCCTCAGGGGGTGGTGTTTCAGGCAGAGCCACTTGGTCACTTGGGTGGGGTTTTCTTAGTCCATGTAGAGCACCAAGCTCAAAGCATTTATTTAGTAGGTCCACATTCACATCATCACTGATACTCATAAAACCAATGGCAGATCCATCAACCTGTTGAAATGATTGGATTATTGTAAATATGCATAAACATTACTTTTGTCAAAATATATTTGGAGTATTTATTAACTAAAATTCCTATGGATAATGAATTAATGATTTAATTTTGTATTCAAATTATATACTATGTGATAGTATCAAATGTTACAATCGAAATACAGTCTAGACTGCCATAGTGACTCTGTCTTATGTGACCATATTAAGATCCGCCCAACGTATTTTTCTATATGAACACCTTGCATTAGGCGATCCCCTGCCCTACACGACAAGCAACCATAATTTTAAGTCCCAAAATGCCATACAGACTGTTTTAAGCAACTTTAATTGCTAATAAGAAAATGGTGTCAGAAGCTGATAAAAAAAACATTGTTTTGTGTTTAATAATTAACTAAAGTATTTATCACCTTTCATAATAACGGTCATTTTCATTGACCCCATTCAGGAGTTTTTTCATGACGACTTTTGTCGCTGTATAAACAAACATGGCGGATAGTAACTGACTTCTATAAACATATCAGTTGTTTAGCTCTTTACTGGTACTTGGTAGACAGACGCAGCCAAACTTATCTGGACATGTACCGATATATGTTAAGAAGACTTGAATCCACGTATATATATATAAAGATATTATGTAAAGGATCTATATTGGGAGATTGTCTAAGTCAATAAACAAACATGGTGGTTTAACGAGAGAGACATCAAACATGTATTAACTTCAGATAAGACCTAAAATTTTATGAGAAAAACCAAATCATGAATCTGTGAAAACTTGAGGACAAACTGCATGGTTAAAGAAACCTCGTAATTTGCATTGATATAGATTACATCACCCCAGGGTGTGCATGCATTACGCCAGCTATAAATACATAAACATACTGTCTTCGTACATTTGTTGGAAACAAACAATATGCCCTCCATAATTCATTTCATAAATGATTCTTAAAAATTAATACATTGTAAAAATGTTTCTGATGGCAATCAAATTTGAAATTCGGTTAATTAATCAAAACATATTTTTATGAAAATTTTTTATTTTTAATGATTACTGTGAGATTAGTCTTGGACTGAGTTTATGACTCCCTGCCTTATGTGACCTTTTTCTTTTAGTCCCTTGGATGGTCACATAAGACAGTCTAGACTATACACAACATTAACATATAATTTTTATTAAGCTGATTTTGCAGAGTTGAAAATAACAGTATCTCTTGTTACACAGTTCCATGTATGCAACATATTATGTCAATCAAAAAACAATGCCAAAACATTATTCTGTAGCAATTGACAAAAAGACTACCTCTGCCACTAAGCAGTGCATGTGGT
Source organism: Magallana nippona (assembly GCA_033439105.1). NCBI lineage: Eukaryota > Metazoa > Mollusca > Bivalvia > Ostreida > Ostreidae > Magallana > Magallana nippona. The sequence goes on from CM065923.1 coordinate 8,504,699, forward strand.
CGTCCTGTGCTTCAATAAGTTCTGCCAAGAAATAGTCCCCATAAGTCATTTTCAGCATGTCACTCTGACGATTGAATATTGGGGTCAAATCATCATGATCTTCTACCCTGTATAAAGTTTAAATGAACAAGTCCATGAAGATTCAGTGCATTATATGTACATGTATGTTGGTCAAGAAACTATCAAAAAATATACTCCAAATGCACAAGAAGTAACAATAGAATACAACTTCAACCAAACTGACATCACGGTTGTCCACTAATGAAATGCTATCTTTTCTCAATCTTGTTGATCATAATGCAAAGTTAAATGTGAAACAGGTACAAACCTAGCTTTTCTAACATGGAGAACAGGCACATGATTATGTCTGTGACACACAAATACGGCTCCTTTAGAAGCCCCAGAAGATCCCTCCTTTTTATCCATTTGTTTGAATATTTCATCCAGAGCAGAATCTAATGATCAGATGAATGAAAAATTATACACAAGGTTCTAAAATAAATATACAATATCCATGTTGTTGAAAAATAAATCAGATGCATAACTTGCTTACCTGGGTAGGCACCCATTGGTACCAACAGAAAAAGGAAATGTAAATCAGGCACAGCATTGAATGCAGTTCTGATGATCTCCCTTGCACATCCATGTGCATACTCAGGTTTTGCGACAAAGTAATGCATGAATAGGGAATTTAATGCATTGCTTGGCTGATCTCCATAAGTCTCTTGAAACCAAGTTTCCCATGTGGCTGAGTCGACATCTGTATTTGGGTAATCAAAAAAGGCAGCATGTCCAAGAATTTCCTCTCTGTCATTGCACAGAGTAACAGCAAGAACTGCCTTTTCTCTATAAAAGAAAAGTAAAATGCACAATATGCACAAATTGACATTTTTAATAACCATGTAACTCTGTGAGAAATTCAATATAAGAGTAATTGACTCACTGACCAATTCAAAATAAAAGTAAAAAATGAATAATTAATGTTGAGCATGCAATTTTTATAGACTAAATCAAAATCAACTTACATGACATCCACAACATTAACTCTACCAAACAGTGTCTTTGTTGAATCCTGTACAAGATTGAGGATGTGAGGAGCATCCAAGGATTCTGTCCTTCTGGCATTTACTACCTCAGGGGGACCGTCCTTTGGTGCAATCGTCGCCATCTGTAAGCATATAATTGACAAGTTTAAATTTGTAGTTCTCTGTATGTTGAAAAAAACATAATTCATAATGGTTAGATAGTGAGACCTTACAGATTATTTTTTAAATATTTGCTTTAAAGGTATGTGTTTTTCTAACTTCGGCAGAAAACTGAACAATAACTAGACATGATAATTTTACAAATTCTACCGGTACTTTGTAATAATAAAGTAGATTTCTTATATGATAATATATTATATATATATATATAACTATCTATATGGTTAACCGACGTGTTATCAATTTATCAATGTGAGTTAATTCACTTTCATCTAATTTTAAACCCCCTTCAATACAAATTTATTGCCCTTATCTGTTTTCACTTACATTTTTTGAGTATCAGCTTCTGCAATAGCTAAAATTTCTGATAATGGATTTGTTAACACAAACAGTAGTAGATCTTTGCCGCCATATTGAAACTTTGTTGCCAAGCAACTTTATTTTTCAATCTTTTCCATTATTAAAACAAACAAAACCACATTTGAGTTACCAAAGTATATAATTATGACTGATATTTTCTAAATTTTATTCAAACATTTTATGTTTTTTTTTTTTTTTTTTTTTCAATATGTGCGGAACTACTGTATTTTATATTTCGGAGTAAACAGTACTTCCTGTACAATTCGAAGTGTGTACGAAATTTTGAAAAAAAAGCTTTGTATCGTACCAAAGATTTAAAGATGGATGTTGACGAGGAAGGAGGAAAAAGAAAAATGCCGAAAGTGGCCAAGGTATATATTTTTAACATTTAAGAATACTGAATATTTGCGTATGCAACATGAAAATAAGTATAAGAAGAATTGCGAATTTCCTCAGTTAACTAGAGAAATGCGAATTTATTTTTAATTAACGAGAATTGTTTTCTATAAATAAGCTACGCATCAGAATTATTAGATTTAACTCCAATATGACTTTCTCTTCAGGGAATTAGTGTATGAAAGCTTTTGATATGATGTATCTAAACTTTTTATTTTTAAATGGCTGTTTTATTTCTTTTAGGTCAAGAATAAAATGCCTGCTCCAGTGCAGATAACAGCAGAACAACTTTTAAGAGAAGCAAAGGAGAGAGAATTGGAGTTGGTTCCCCCAGTAAGTGAAATTAATTATTCAGTAAGAAAATGTCGCATTTTGAAATTTATCATGTAGAAACATTATATATTCAAATAAAGTTACTTTCTCTCTTTCTCTTTTTCAGCCTCCTAAGCAGAAGATCTCAGATCCTGATGAGCTCAGAGATTATCAAAGAAGAAAAAGGAAGGTAGCATGAATTTATTCTTTTCAAACATCATTTTTAGACAATTATTATATAGATTTCAGTGACAGAAAGGTTGATATTAAAGATGAAACATATCTGACATCTATTGTAGGCTTTTGAGGACAATATTCGCAAAAACAGAAACCTGATGACAAATTGGATAAAGTATGCGCAGTGGGAAGAATCACAAAAAGAAATTCAGAGGTTTGAACTTTACAAAACCAGTGCTGCAGTAATGAGTATAATGCTACAATTACCATTAGTTTCAACAGTCTTTATTAAATTAAAAATCCATAGTGATGGTTTGGTTTGAATTTTTTTTTTAGGGCACGTTCAGTTTTTGAGAGAGGTTTGGATGTGGATCACAGAAACATAACAGTGTGGCTCAAATACGCAGAAATGGAGATGAGGTATACAATTAAGGTTTATTAGATGAGACAATGTTGTGAACCTGTACACTTCTATTTTAAGGACTCTATTTCTTATCTTACATGTGGTTTAATTTGATAGAGCCCGACAATTGAACCATGCCAGAAATATATGGGATAGAGCCATTACAATTCTTCCCAGGGCTAATCAGTTCTGGTATAAGTATACTTACATGGAGGAAATGCTGGGACACATTGCGGGTGAAGAATTTTTCTTTTAAAAACTTAATTGTAGACAAGTACTTTATCATTGTGTCTTTTTGATTTTCTGTAATTGATCAATGAAAAACTAAATAGCCATTATTTTGTGTAATCTTAATGTATTTTGCTCAGAAATGATAACAACAATACTAAAGATGTGTTGGGAAAAATACTGTGTGTTCTGGGAACAATTAGTAATAATTTAACCAAAAAAAATAAACTAAAAAATAGTGTTTTAATGTAATAATGATTGATTTGTGTAGGTGGCCGACAAGTGTTTGAGCGCTGGATGGAGTGGGAGCCTGAGGAACAAGCCTGGCATTCTTATATCAACTTTGAGCTACGCTACAAGGAATTAGATAGAGCAAGGATGATATATGAGAGATATATCCTTTTTTCAGTCATGCAGTTTATAACTAATGTGTTTTAATGTTTGATGTTAAAACATGATCATAAAAGTATCAAATAATAAATAATAACTTTATAATAAGTCCAAATGTATTTTTCTTAACTGGGCTTACTTGTGCTGATCCATCCAGAGGTAAAGAACTGGATTAAGTATGCTCGGTTTGAGGAGAAGCATGGCTACATTAACAGTGCAAGAAGAGTTTACGAGAGGGCGGTCGAGTTCTTTGGAGAGGACAACATGGATGAAAAACTCATCATTGCTTTTGCCAGGTTTGAGGAGGGACAACGAGAGGTATGAAAGTGCTGACTAAACTAATGCAATTCCAATTAATGATTTATGAGTTTCTGTTGCTCAGTATTTAAATGTTCGCAATTTTAGATATTTCTTGCTTAGCCGTAAATAGAATATTTTCTGTCTAAAGTTTGGCTAAGATAATGATTCAACATCATCGTTTGTGTCATTTGCAGCATGAGAGGGCGAGAGTGATATACAAATATGCTCTGGATGTCTTACCCAAAGATCAGTGTCAGGAAATCTACAAAGCTTACACAGTTCATGAAAAGAAATTTGGAAGCAGGGCAGCCATCGAAGATGTTATTGTTAGCAAAAGGAGGTTTCAATATGAAGAGGTATGTAAATTTCAAGTTAAAAAGCAAGAGTTTACTTTTACACTGAAATTAGTGGCGACCAATTTTCCTCAATTGTCAGTTTTATGTAGGTTTGTTAAGATGTGATTTTGTGGGTTCATTTGTGCAACTAATAAATAATTTTGCCAGGGATGTAAAAATTTTACATCGCCACTGTTAACATAATAGGAAATGTAGAATTTCAAAATAAATATATATTTATAGGAAGTGAAAGCAAATCCATTGAATTATGATGCCTGGTTTGACTACATAAGATTGTTAGAGGCCGATGCTAACACTGAACAAGTGAGGGACACATATGAGAGGGCCATTGCAAATATACCACCCTCAAAGGTAAAACACAAACTTTCTTTATTTGAATAATGTCACTTCGGTTCTGTTACCAGTATTTAATGTGTTTGGTGACATTAGAAAAATTAAAGTTCTACTTACCAGTAATCTACGCTTGAGATTCCTTAAACTTGAATGTTATTTGTTTATTTTTTATTGCAGGAAAAACGTCACTGGCGTCGATACATTTACTTGTGGATTAATTATGCACTGTATGAGGAGCTGGAGGCGGAGGATGTGGAGAGAACCAGGGACGTCTATAAAGCCTGTCTGGACATCATTCCTCACAAAAACTTCACCTTTGCCAAAGTCTGGCTTTTATTCGCTCACTTTGAAGTCCGGCAGAAAAATCTACAGGGTACCAGAAGAATTCTGGTATGAAATTATCTCCATTGCAATTCTCTTTCACCTGTCATACAATGTTTAAATAAAGGGAAAGATATTTCAGGTTAACAATTTGATCTGATTTCACAGTTTGATTTTCTAATACCAAGTGATCATTTCCTGGATTTTATTTTGCATTCAGGGCACAGCTATTGGGAAATGTCCAAAGAACAAGCTCTACAGGGGTTACATAGAGTTGGAGCTACAGTTACGAGAGTTTGAGAGATGTAGGATCCTGTATGAGAAGTTCCTGGAGTTTGGACCAGAAAACTGTACTTCTTGGATGAAGGTATATATTATGTAAAGTCTTGTGTATAGCATGCACCTGTGTTTGATACGCACCCTCAAAGTTGGGTGTAAAATGCTGAAAAACCGCTGTTGCACAATACGCACCCCAAAAACAAAGAAATTTGGTATCAAGATTTTTTAAAAGTCATCGATGTGCATGTGTTAATAATGTATTCAAAGCACATTTGCGGATCTAAACTAAAACATCGAGAAAATAATTATTTAATTGATAATTACCCCATTTCTTTGATTATTGTTAGCAAAACATTGTGAAGAAACGTCTGTATGTTGTATACCGTCACTATCAAGTCGTACAAATGATCGGTCTATTTTAACAGTGTTTAGCAGTATGAAAAACAATTTCTTCATAAAGGGACACAAAGTAAATAAGTTTTAAATCAAATCATAATTATTGCTAATCTTCCTGAACCCTATTAAATTGTGATGTCTGACATGAGAGAGTTGCATGCTTCACAGGAAATTGTCAAACAGTTATCATTGACCATGCAATGAGTTGCTGGTTACGAAATGGCGAATACACTGGCAAGAACTAATTTGATGCAAGGAACAGTGGTCTGAGTGGATAAATATTCTAATACATGGAAATAAAATTAAGAATAAGATAATTTTTGGACAAAATAAGGTTAGTGTACTCATACAACTTGCATAACACATGATATCGGCATGTCATGCTCCCGCGGTATCCAGAAACACGTTAAAAAAAATGAGTTAAAATTTTGTTCCTGTGTATCTTATGCACCCCCCCCCCCCCCCCCCCCCACTTTTGATCAAATATTGGCCAAAAAAAGTTTTTATAAATTAGTATAATACACGAGACTTTACTGTAATATTGTTAAGTTAATTTTGTCAAATTGTTCTAAGGTAGCAAGGGACAGTTTCAGATAAAGTACTTGTCAATATTTTTGTCAAATTGAGAGTTGCTGTAGTTGAAGGCTTATGAGTGTTGCTAAAATTCATGAAATGATTTTTAATGATTATCATTAGTTCGAGGGATGTCTCTAGTTAAAATTGGTATCAATATTAGGCCCCTAATGTTAAGTACATGAGAATCAGAAGTAAAATGTGAAACTTACGGTTATGACTGCTCTGTTGACTTTACACAGTGAAATTGCAAGTTACAGACAGGAGGTAAAATAACATGAAAAGTAGGTGGACTAGTAAACTATACATTGGTAAGTTTTTGACATGTGATCGTGCAACATGCACATGATACGGAATGTCAACCCTTTGCAGGGAAATAGCTGGGGGAGGTCTAAAAAGCTGAAAAATCATGAAAAAATGGGCGACATATTAATTGGTCCAAATCTCAGAAAAAACTATGTAGACATTTTTACACATTCTGACTAGTAATTTTCCTCAGGAATTGGTGATTGGCCTTATAGATAGTGAATTAAAGGTATTTGTGCTGAGAAGGAACTGAGGAAATTCAAGTAACAGAGTTCCGAAGACACCCATCCCCTGGCTACAGTGAATTGTATAAAAAAAAACTGTCCCGTGCTTCCTAAGTGACTGAACAGAATTTTATATGAATTTTGTATCTTTGTTGTAGTATGCAGAATTGGAGACAATTCTTGGAGACACAGAGAGGGCTGAAGCAATATACGAGCTGGCCATCAACCAATCCAAGCTAGACATGCCTGAGGTGCTGTGGAAAGCATATATTGACTTCCAGATTGAACAGGAGGAGTATGATAAGACTCGGAAACTCTACAGAAGGCTGCTGGAACGAACTCAACATGTCAAGGTAGGGACTATCGGACAATTACTAGACTTTATTATGATCAAACTGCTAGTGCCAAAGTACCATACTTGTAAATTGTTAATTTCTTAGATGACAAAATTTTATTGCTTGTTTTGTTGTTAAAGATGTGGTCCCATTGATTTTAGTTTTATGCTAAATGTAGATATAAATGAAAGTTTTTTCAATGGATGCATTTTTATAAGAATTCACTTATGCAGCTATATTTTTACCAAAATAATTAGGGCCCCACTCTGCGGGTGCCCTATAATGATCAGTCTGTCCGTCCGAGATCGCTTATCTGGAGCATATCTTCTCTCCCATTGGCCCAATCTGGCTCATACTTTGGGTAAAGGATGTGCATTGACCTTGGACCATGTTTCTAGGTCTAAGGTTAAGGTCATAACAGAATTAAATTTCTAATTATATATAAGTTATAGGTGAAGGTCAAGGTCAAAGCAAAATTTTCTGAAATTCTTTTCATTCTATTGTCCATTATTTAAGCGGGCCCTTTGAGATGGTCACCATCTCAATGTTGTCTGGTTCAAATGTAGTCATTCTAAAATTAAACCCACTTCAACATTTTCCCCATAAATAGGATTTGCTTTGATTCGTCTGAATTTGTTCTGTATATTATGTTAAAACTTTTAAGTTTATTTTGTGTTCAATTATAACATAGTGTACATTTTTTATTTGACAGGTGTGGATAAGCTTTGCCAACTTTGAGCTGTCAATTCAGAGTGAAAATGGAGAGAATGTGATAAATACCAGAAAGGTTTACAGTGAAGGAAACAAGTCTCTGAAGAACATCAATGAAAAGGAAGAGAGGCTAATGTTGCTGGAGTCCTGGCAGGAAATGGAGGTGAGAGTTAAAGGTTATTGCATTCCATGTATATGTATTGTAAACCATGACTTACTCTTTGATTCAACAGCGCTTACTGGTTCACTGTACAGAATTTGTGCGACAGGGTATATGTAAAGGATCTTATTAAACAAATTGGAGAGACATTGAATAAAACTGATTAGCAGCGAGAAAAATATTCTCAGCAACAAGGTTTATGTGAACCTTGCAATTTTTTTCGCATGTGAATAAGAGTTGATTTACATTATATGAAGAGATGGAGCAAGATGAGTCAACGAATCTCATTTATAAAATCATTGTTTATATGATGGGTAAGTAGCTTAACAGGAGTTGTTTCCCTTTCCAGAGAGACCAAGGTGATGAGGAATCTCAGGCGAAGGTTCAGAAACTGATGCCACAGAAGGTGAAGAAGAGGAGGAAGATCCAGACCGAAGACGGGGTAAGTCACAGTACACAGTCATCAGCACTGGTCTGTTGATAGGGGTGGAGCGTGCAGAAGATGTGAGGATATCTGTGCAAAGATTATAAAATTAAAACTTGTCAATGTTGAATTTCAATAGAATTCGTTTAAAGTTTTCAAAATAAGCTTGCTTCCTAATTTTATTTGGAAATAAATGGCTGTCTAATGAGTAAATTTTTATTCATCTTTTTTTCCATAGTCTGATGCTGGATGGGAAGAATACTACGACTACATTTTCCCAGACGAGGAGGCAGCTCAACCCAATCTCAAGCTTCTGGCCATGGCCAAGAAATGGAAACAAGTTCAGGAAACAACCCCAGCAGAAGAGGAAGAGGAAGTGGGCTGAACTTCCTGTTTATCACTTCCTGTTTAGTTGTTATTTGCAATGTGAAATATACATTCTCTGTATAAATGTCTTTCTGTAAGAATTGACAATTGGGACTGTGCTGGCCATGGTTTAAAGGAGACGGAGGGAGAGGATCGGTGATGTTTGACTGGTTGTTGAATCCAGTAACTGTAATAAAATTATGAGAACACTTTACTGGATTTTTTTATTATATTTTTTAAACATTCTTTGAATTGGAGATAAGGTCAGACGCAACCTATCTTCTATTATTTTCATTTCTTCCTATCTCCGCAATGTGAAGATTTCCACTACTTATTCCAACATTATATTTTCATGTTGTATGACATTTTTCTATTTGGATACATAGTTTCCATTGAAAATATATACTATGACTTTATTGATACTCATTTAATTGCACTTTGCATGCTATTAAAAGAAAAATTCAAATATTATAACTCCTGGTGATGCAACCTGAATTTTTGGGCATGAACAGGTTTAAATGCAAATAAAAAGAAATAAAACTGTGGAATGTCGCGTGTGTCCTTAACAGTTCTTATTTTCTCATTTATAAACAATTATTAATTTTCACATTAATATAACTTATATTCAGAAATGCATTAAGAGTATTAAGTACGTAAATTTTCACATGATTTTTTGATAATAAAGTTAACAAATAGACAATAGAAAATGTTATAACCTCATAATAAGTATTGACTGGGCTTGATTTCAAGTTTAAATCATTGTTATATTTTTCCATTTACCAGCTATAGATCTAAACATAGATTCGGGTATTTAGTTAATTGCCTTGATATATTTAGACTATTGCATAAGAGATCCTATCACCGTTTTTTACATACGGTTACTAATTTGCACTGACATGTTGATTAGATAATATGCTTGATCAATAGTCTTCAGTATAGGATTACAAATTTTGATCCTGTGGTTTGCTGATTGTCAGTTTCTTGGTTTATTTTTCAGTTTATTCCATCAGCTTTAGGAACTATTTTGTAAGCTCAAAAGTGCACAATAAATCAACATGAAACTGACATTTCTGTTAAGGTACAATTATGCTGCAGGTTCCTCATATCTTTGGGATTTACAGGCAACGTGGATACCTTGTTATTATGTTTTTCCGATGGAATAGTAAAAATAACACGATTTAAGTTTTTTGTAATGGAAATTATTAATATTAATACCATCCAGCTAAACATAAATTCAAAACTCTATCAAACTCTCTCTCTCTCAACTGTATTTAAACAACAACAAAAGTACCACGCTTTCCTGAAAGGACAATCATTATGTTTCGTTATATTATGTTGAGATACAGATGTATTTTAATTGATTAAATAACCGATGCCTGTTTGCCAGGAGCATCCTCTCTGATACTTTGAATTACCATATCGGCCACCGTTCTAGAAGTGGATGAATCACAAAATGGCAGGAAATGGTCCTTACGATATTTGATTTCTTTTTATTGATGAGGGAGACTTCGCGTATTATTAGAGGCAAAGGAAACCCGGGACAAATGCCTGATTAGTTCTCCGTTGATAATTGAGAGTATTTCGGGGTTGCAATCACCAGCGACACCTTTTATGAACCATGTTAATCCTCCGGGGTACTTGTCTTGTTTTAAGGACCTTTCAATAATTGAGCACCCACACGCGTCAAAGAGACATTGCCGTTTATTTATCAGAAGTTATATCGGTTTGTTTTTGTCATGGAGTTCTATTCAGTCCCTGTCAAGTTTGAATTCTTTATCTGCGCAGTTTTTCCTTTTTGACAGTCATCATAAAGAAGCAAATTAGGATAATGATAAAAATTGCCCTCCGATTATTACTGACGCAGTGTAAATCAAGACCCATAAAAGATTTACGATTTTCTAAATAATGTTAAATATTTTTCTTGATTTACTGTCGTAAAAGGATGGGATTTTTTTTATCCACTTTAAAGTAAAGACGTTTAGCAGACCATGTACCATACACTTACGTAAACATTTATATGGAGTTCTGCACTGGTGAAACAGTCATTATTCTTAAAGTCATTTAACTCTATATTGAGATATGATATTAAAAATCTTATGGTAAATTGTTCGTTAGAAATCCTACAATCTAATTAGAATTACGTAGACCTTTCATCTCGCTCTCTGATTTTTAACTTTCTTCAGAAAAGCTGTTTTATTTATTTTGTTTTTATTAATTTTGTGTTTTATTTATTTTGTTTTATTAATTTTGTGATTTATTTATTTCGTATTATTAATTTTGCGATTGCTATTTTCTCATGTTAATTTGAATATGCTCTTGTTATTAGACATCGTGATTCTGACTTCGAGTCATGGGGGGGGGGGGGGGGGGGGGGGGGCGTTATTCAACATATCTGACTCCAAACAACGTTTTGTTTTTAGATTTTACACCGACTGGTAGAAGGCAGTGGGTTATTTGATGCACAAACTTGTTACACAGAAAACTTGATCACTTTCCTCCTGCCCCAACTGCCATTGAAATACAAGTAATGTTAATAATTAGCATAATTAGGCTGGTAGTTTCGGTATGTTTGCATTTTTTTTTCTCTAAATCTAATTAAATTGGACTCTTTTGATAGGGGGATTATCTTGATGTTTTTGAAGTCTCACATATTTCTCTATCATCTTTTATTCATTGGTTAAGAAATATATTAAAAGGAATTTTGGAATGTTATGCATGATCGATCTCTTTACGTCAGAATATGATATAGATTCCTGTAAGTAACAAGTTCACAGTTTGACCCATTAACGGGAACTCCAGCGTTTAATTAGAACATATTGTCCTCATTAATTTGCATTTCTTTACGCCTCAATTAAATATTACCCCATTTAACACGACTAATTACTTCTGTGCATTAACTAACGCACCAACAAATTACACCCATCTTTACGAATGTGAGAGAAAATATCCAGACAAATGGATATAATTTTTTGCAGTTTTTCTTTTACCTCCAGACTTGGAAAGGGCTAATATATCCTCTCGCAAGTGATGATCTGCAGCCAAACGTTTTGACAATTCACACAGAAGCTTGTAACAATTAGTTCTTGGCGGGGTCAATCAAGAGTTAACATGCCATTATCTAAACACAAGAACATTTAATGTTTTCTGTCATGTTTTGGGTTAAATGGATAAAACAGATTTTTGTTATTAATGTTTGCAATAAAGGGGCGTAACCCTGTAGTAGTTCACTGGTGTGAAGAGATGGGGAGCGGAGTGGGGTTTTTTTCTCTTGAAATTAAGAGCAGAAATCCAAATCACGTGTAGACAATAAGTCAGAAGGTTGAGTAACACCTGTTTCCTATATCATCTATGTCTGAGTAACGTTAATATATGATATCGAGACGGATTGAGAGGAAACTACTGAGGCCAATGTTTAGAAAAGTGTATCTAACTCGAACGACCCTCTAAACAGTTCTTGATAAAAAGAGTTAACCAAGTCTCGAACTGAACGTCTATCCATAAAAGACGCGGGGAAGAAGTAGATCATATTATCAGTCATTAAAAATAAATAATTATGTATAATGTATATATGTACAAACATTCTTCCACGGAACTGATGTATGCACCCCTCAGAATTATCGGAAGCAACGCAGATCGTGACTGAAAGGCGTTTGCGCACAGAACAGAATATACACGTATTTTGATTTTCTCTGATTGTACAGTACTTATTTATACGTTTGATAATGATTGAAATTATATTTAATATATTTAAAATATATTTAAACGTGAGACAACTTGTGCAAATATGTTCTGTTTCATTTGAATAATTTTCCCAGGGTTTTGTGTTCATTTTTTGCCAAGATCACACTTTGTGGCCATAAAATGAAGGTGAATTACTCCCATTTGAAGCTTATACATATATTGACTAATTAAAAAAAATGAGCAAATATTCAGTGAAAGACGTACATATCTTCGGCATAACAACTTTACACACAGTTCAAAATTAGGCGTAATAAATTGTGATTATGCATTTGTCATAAAAAAGTCCATAAACTATTTCCAATGCTCAATCAGCCCCAGTTTCGAATTATAAACAACGAAATGATAGTCTTACGACTTCTCTGGTTTTTTGTTTGTTTGTTTGTTTGTTTGTCTTTTTTGTTGTTGTTTTTTTTTTTTTTTTTTGGGGGGGGGGGGCATTTTTTAATGGTTTCATATATGAAAAGTAGTGTAAGTTTTGCAGTACCAGTGCAGTGTATGACAGATGCATTTCTATATTTACCATTTGTTAGTTTATTTATTTCCTAAATCCTGCTCTTTAAAAAATGGAACAACCCATACCAAATAATTGTTGACCTTTATTCTTCTGATAGAGAGAGAGAGAGAGAGAGAGAGAGAGAGAGAGAGAGATTTCTATCATTTCAGTTTAGAATCAGCATTTAAACGTTCATATATGCTGTAAGATAACTGAAAGCACGTACAGATTCGATGTAAGCTTTGAAGAATTTGCTTTGTCAACAACTTGCTTCCATTCATACTAGGTCACGTAATGCGAACAATTGGTTCAAATTTAAAGAGAGAGAACAATTCAACATTAGATACAACACGCCATCTTTGTCCCCGGCCCTACAAACAGGCCGCCAGCTTTTGGATTGTCTTGAACGCGCTGAATTACGAAAGCTTGAATCAAAATTTACTTTTGTCACACCCAAATTTGCTCAGGTAATTGGTCTGTGAAAATGGCATTAAATTTTTAATAATCTGCTTTGTGGGATACGTAGACTTTCTGCCCTCCATTAGGGAGAAGAAAGCACGAAGATGGGCGTCGCTCTTCTCTCAATGTCTGGCCTTATTTGCCCCATTGAGTATTGTCGCGTTAATCATCGCTCATTTTCTCTCTGAACGGTATGGTTAAACGAGGAACGACAACTAGCCAGTGTGTACTTTTATTCTTTTATGAATGAAGGATTTAACGATCACAACATTTCCTTCTAAATTTCCGCCTTTAAATTGATAATTCTTGTCCATTGTTTTTATCAAAGCTAACGACACATGAAATATTCTCGATCAATGCAAAATATTGCATCCACACTATGCTTTAGATGAATTAAGCTCACCCCCCCCCCCCCCCCCCCCCCCTTCCATCCGTCCCTACTGGGATAATGGGGTGTGAATGTTTGCACAAAAAAAAGAAAAAATGAAAAGTCAGAGATTAAGGTCAATCGTATTGAGAAGATTTTTTTAATTGAATTAATTAAAAAGTAGGCACGGTTTGTGTGCTATCAGGAGGGGGTAGTTTGGCGGAATGTCCCGCCGAGGGGCGTTCGTTAACCGCAGTCCAGACAATCGTATTTGTATTTCAGATCAGACTCGTGTACGATAATCCTCGCACTTACCCGGCGCAATCCTACGTGAATGTGTACAAGCCTTGCTCCAATTCTCTTCAGTTTCAATGGAATTCATACTAATATTTATTCTTGCCGAACCAATTTTTCGCCGCTGTTTAAACCTAAACGACTCAAGCCAAATTAAAAATCTTGTCAGCGGACAACGGTCGCGGTCCATGAGTGACCGAATAACCGCCCACTGTTGATGTTCCTGTGTTTAGTGAAAAACTCAAATCTCTCGGATTATTATCAACGGATTAATGCTACAAAGGTGATAGAATTTCTCTGCGGCAGTGACGTTCAATTAGTGAATGAGTATAGAGCCAAAAATTGTCTGAATGACATTGCGCACCGGCGTTGAACCAATGGACGGGCAGCCAATCGGCGGTGTACCTATAAAGCGAGCGCTGCCGGTGTTGATATATCATAATTTTGACAAGAAAGACGACTGAAGTTTCACAAGATGTAGCAAATCACTTAATAATCCTATCATTTCTCATCGCAAAGAAGACTTCTTCAGATATTCCAATGTAGACTGGAAAAGAATTTCAACGTTTTTGAAAAAAAAAATCGGATTGGTTTTCAATATGGAATACCTTATACCTGTTTTGCTACTGTGGACGAGTATATGTGTGACTTTAGTGTATTCAGACGACTTTCCAGTAGCCAAAAAGTATTCGACGTGTCCCAAGGAGTGTGACCTGTCTAAATGTAAAAAACTGAGTTACTGCGGGGGGACCATAGTAAAGGATGAGTGCGGATGTTGCCAGATATGCTCCTCGGATACATGGATCCACCCCAAAGTCTCCTCCGTGAAACAAGGTAGGTCTGCAGCTGGGGTTATTTGCTACTATTTGTTGGTCGGTATGTTATTTCGAGGGTTGTGTTTTATTTTATGTATTGTTTGACAACCCGCGACGGATAAATCAAAGAAAAATGCGTTTTGTGTCCGTAATTGACAAGAATACCTGTGGGTTTATCGCCAGACGATGAGGCTTTTAGTGCGTTTACCTGGGACGGGACCTGCCTTAAAGCTACCAGACTCAAAGAGACCACCGTCGGTTTAATTTTGTCACAAAGAAATAAACCAGAACAGAGCCCCAGAAAAATGGAAATGCTCCAGCTCTCATTTTGTATATATCTATATGCATAGATCTATAGGGTCTGTTACATAATGGGTGATAAGGCCCGCTAGAGGTAAAATCGCCACCTTGTTCATATCACAGAGTGTTTGAACAAGGCACCCCCAGTCAGAAAGCTTTTCATTTCAACATGTGAAATATAAGCGTACCTTAATCAGGCTAAGGCGAAATTTATTAACCACCCATGTTGTCTACAGTGATATATGACAGTTTATAGGTTTCCAATGCATCGTCTTTATAACTGCAGTTTTCCCTCTCGCAATGAGGTATATTTTACCCCGTATACTAAATCCATTATAGAGAGAACAGATCGAATGTATCCGTTTTCTAAAGTAGAATTACATAATATTCAATCTTAAACTGCAAAGGTGTTTTTATCTAAATAAGGATTCTTAAGAATTTGTCGTATCAGCACAATATTTTATTTTCAATTGATTTACTATTCCAAACTGTGTGAATTTTGAGTTAGTGGGTGTAATGGAATTTCCACTTCTAAAAATTTACGATCATTGCGAAATTATGAACATAGCACTCATTTATCGAGGTTAAATTCAAACTCGATGACCACTTGTACCAGGGTGACCTACGAATAATCCTTTGATTGTTTATTGTTTTATCTTTCAAATTATATGCAGACCCAAGAAATGTTTATACATGTACATGTAATTGTTTTTAGCAATTACTACACCAGTATTTGATACTTTACGACTTAACACAAATTTGTTTAAACATAAAAGTTAAAATAATTTAGATTTAAAAAAAAAAAACTTCTTAGATGATGATAACAATTAATGGACAACATAATTCTAATTTATAACATATTCTTCTATGAAATTCAAGCTTTCATGAATTCAAGAGGAAATTCCTTGGCGTGCAGTATCGACCCATGCTTATGACTCGCTAGACGGAAAAATTGTACTTTACGTACGTTGATGTTAAAAGTTCAGATCTTCGGAAATACAACCTGATGAAAAAGACATGAATTAGATTAGGAGAAAACGAATGCCGACCTATCGTGTTTTACTTGGCAATGCGGCTACTGAATACGGCAGAAGTGTTGTTCTTGAGTAACCAGGCATTCATACCTCTCTAAGCATTAAGCCGTAATACTGCTAACACAGCGGCTATTTCAAAAGCATTTGTTCTCCCTCGGTTTTTTACGCGATTAAATAATTTAATGATTACAAAGATATGTTTTCGTTCCAAGTCAATTTATCTGGGATGTGAACCATTTATGTTATTTGCACCTTTAGCTGTGTTATTATCATACAATTTGCTACAACCCCGTACAATGCCAACCTTATCACCAATTTGTATATTTCAGTGCAGTCAAAGTTCGATACATGCTGATAATTGTAAGTGAATGCCGTAATTCGATAGTCACCTGCCTCGCTAATCGAATAAATCCGCGGTTCCGTAGACGCAGACATACACCGCAGAGTATTGACTTCGACCTATGACTTTAAACGTCACCAAGATACTTTAATCCTGGTCACGGCACCATATAAAGTATTTGTAAACTTACTAAATTAACCACTCGACCGCCCAAAATAAAATTCTCACATAGTGGTGCTGTGTTTTGTTTAAACTCAGAATATACCAGCAGTTATTTACAATTTTCATATAGTTTCGTATAGTAGTAGTGAAGATAATAAAACCATCTACTGTTTGTTTTTTAAGGTTTCAATTTATCTATTTGCAGGTGGTGCGTGTGAACAAGTGAAATGCCCAAAACTAAAAGTTTGTATGGAGAACATGCAAGGTCTACCATTATGTACTTGCCCAAATTTGTTCATATGTAGACGAAGTAACAAACAAGTTTGCGGAAGTGACGACAACACATACCAGTCTCGTTGTCACATGAGAGTAGCGTCATGCACACTTGGTAAACGCATACGAGTAAAACACAAGGGCACTTGTGGAATGGTTGCCACGGAACACAGTGGTGCTAATAAATACCCGGATGGGGAATTCGACATTCGAAGTCGTCGACGGAAAGAAAGAAAGCTCGAAAAGAAAAAAAGACGACTAGAAAGACAAAGAAGAAAGAGGCGAAATAAGAAGAAGGCAAGAAAAAACAAAGATAGAAAATCAAAAGGTAAAAATAAAAATCGTAGAAAGAGGCGACACAATAGACAAAATAGGAGAGGACTATCAAAAAGAAGAATTGGAAAATTAAAACCAAGGACGTGATAAAACGCCGTATCAAAACAGTGAATTATTATTTATTGTGTTACAATTTTAATTCTTTTGTCAAAGTTTAACCTTTATATTGTCGGTCAGTATTCAAATTCACCACAGTTCAATTTGTCTGTTTACTAGTAAATGCCAAAATAAAATACATTTGTACATAATTTACATGTACTTAGACATATTTCAAAGTTTTATCCTTGTGGGGTAATGTTTTTAAAACCAACCTTTTTTTAATCAATTTATACATATGATATACGTTGTATTTTGTTAGCCTCAAAGGCAGTAATTTGTAGCTTTCACGCAATTTAATTATAATTTCAGTTGTTTACTTATTTTTGTAATAAACTTTTAAAAGCAACCCAGGTGTTATTAGATTGCACTTTCATCAAGTTTGAGAAGACCTAAACAAATAGTCAATAACGAATTTCAAGAACAAAAATCGTGTTATACTTTATTACATTAAATCACTCTAAATGTTCGATAACATTCATCTATTTGGATAAAACATTTCAAAGAACATTTAAGTACAACATTATCTATATTTTCATTATCGGTATCCCTTATGACACATTTGAGATGTCCGTATGGCCTCCACATTTTGCCTTGTTGCATAAGGAGACATTGCAACTTATCGACAGAGATTGTTCAAATCCACGTACCGAGAAATCAAGTGAGAAATCAAGTGTGTGAACAAGGGATAAAACTGCTTTATAGCCATAGATTTAAACACACACCTAAAGGAAGATCGTAAATCGCTCCCACATACCTGCCAGTATATCATTAATCTTTACAGATTAACAGATAGTTTCAATTCTGTGATGAACGATATCGCAGTATCTGTTCTACCTCACCAAGGTATGATTTAGTAGGTACCAAAAATCGCGAAGAATTCACGCGAGCTGTTCATTTCAGACATTCCGATCGTCAATTTTAATCAGAAGGTTTGAATATATGTTTGGTCTAAACAGTTTCTGGTGTAATCGTGTACATATTGGTTTAAGGGAACAACATAGCATTTACGACAACCGTCAATAGCCAAAACTGGCAAACGAAATTGTCTGAGCAAACAAGACCCAGTAACTACCGGGAGCATTTTGAGCTCATCCTTTACTATGTCTTAATCAAACCGTCACCAAGAAAAATGTGGATGACATAATGACTCAAAATAATGAAGGCAATTACCGGTTTTATGTCTAATTAACATTTGCGATACCCTAGCAACCAGGTGTACTTTGCGACATCTTTATGGAAATAGCCCATGAGTAATAATGCAGCACTCCATTGCTGGCTCCATTAACAGTTCAATACTCCCAAATTCCCGATGGCATTCACATACTTTGGTTTGATATACATCACCTCGTTATCCAGATAGAAATGTTGTTAGAAAGTGTCATGTCCAAGGCAGGATTAACGGAAGGTGTTTCGGGATTAGTACATCATGGCTATCTTGGACGGTTGACCCTATGATACACCTGAATAAGCGTTGCTGGGTAGATGTAGCAATATATGGCTTACGATGTTTATTGAAATGTCTGAAATAGATGTCTGCGATCCATGTAAATTGAGAAGTCTTGTAAATTCATGAAATGCGTGTGTGACATACATGTATACTGGCGAACTGAACGGCAACATATGATCTTTAATAATATAGTTCCTCAAACTGTTTTAAATGTAGCCAAACAAATTTTGTCAGTACATATAATTCTCAAATAAAAGAAAACTGCGTATGAAAAATTACTATCATCCCAGAGTCTATGAATGTTCAAAGACAGTCTATTATTTGCTACATGCGTCAACCATATTTATTTTGTGTTGTACAATTGTCATGCAGTATATATGTTTGTGTGGTTTTTTTCAACATCCTGGTTATTAATGTACTAATTCGAGTTGAACTTACGCAAATAAATATTTAAAACTGAAATTGGCACAATATCGGGTTTTTATTTTAAACCGAGTCTTGTCTGCAAGTCAAATAACCTCTAAGTCAATTCAAACTTCTCGCAAGGTGTTCAACTGCATGAAAAAGGGTAGATCTTCTGAAAGTGAACACTCGTTTTAATCGAGAAAAAATACCGTCGGTATGTGAAATAATCAATTAGAATATATTTTAGAAAATGCAAATGAACGAGCGTTTTCAGACATTGGCTTATTCATTGACAGTTTTGCTATTATGTCTGCAATTAATCCTTTCAGTTTCAAATTTCTATACGAACCGCAGTGTTTGGACGGAATGTTTAACGTGGATACAACATCTTAATTTCGGTGATTTATGGCTTGTGTCATAATGATGCAGGGTTCAAGTCGCATTTGTACGCGTTTTATCGCATCATCTTTTTCATCTTGTGCATCCATACCTGAACACAAAACCCTCGTGAGATACCCCCCTCCCCCATATCAAGTCATCTCAGTTACGCAGACGATAGGAGGTGCTCATCAACTTCTCGCATTATCACGATAATCCGTCTACAGAGATGGCGTGCGATGAGTTCATAAAAGGAATTTTTTTAGATAAAATTCTTAACCCTCTATTTTGCCTAAATCAAGATTTACAACTCATATTGCACCAAGGTTGGTTCAAATTTTGCAGGTTTTTGTTCTCTTACGATTGTTAGGACGACATACAAGTAAAAAAACCGAACTCTCAATTTTCTGGATGGCTAAGAAAGGAATTTTACGAATTAATAATTTTAGATATTTGAGTAATTTCACGTGTATTTTACGGTATGAAGATTTCTTAATTACATCTTTGCGGCATATAAAGCATTTAAAATATTGCAAACGTGCATTTTTATATCTCGCTTGCTGAACCAATGTAGAAATAAGGTACGCGGCGGGTGCGACAGGCACTCTTTGCGCCCTGTGTAGCGCTGTTGATGTTCATCTTTAATACGACAGAACGTTTGTGTAAATCAAATGAAGCACTCAAGTGTTAATCATATTTACAGCTGGGTGCCAATCGGTGCATTTTTTTTTTTATCTGCAATGCTGTTTTGTATTTTTCATGGTTCGATGTCCTATACATGTATTACAATCAAACCTGGAATTGAACAGACAAGGGACGCTTGTTTCAGCTTAATTATTCCAAATTTCTATTATATAACAAAAGGAACCGTACCAAGCTCTAAATGCACATCAAACAAAATCTGTGTGCAAAAAGAATAAAAATTCACACTGCAGACTTAAGTCCGCCTCCGTATATCTACACACAACTTTTATACCGCACAAGTGTTTGATCTTTGTTCAATTGTGCATTATGGTTGAATATCTTGCAAACACGCCCACTGGATACAAATTACAGGTAACAATCATAAATGTGAAACTTACAGTCAAAAAGTACAGTATAAAAGAAATATGAGGGGAACATGACACGCTGAAACGCCAAACAAAAAAAATCTATAAAAATTGATTGAGCAATAAAAAGTGTCCTTAAGGACAATTATCGTTACTAAATTGTATTCTAAACTAGTTTCTTTATTTAAAAAATGAAGGGAAAGATACTGTCAAAAATTTTTAAACAGTGTTTTTTTTTTCTAGAATTCTATGGATACCTATAAAGTAAATGAATTGTAATCTGTATAGATATTTTATTCACTCTCCTTAAAAAAAACCCCACACAAAACAGTGACGACACATTCTTAAGTAAAACACACACTCAAATCTTTTATACAATACAAAACTATGTACAAGCTTATTATTACAAATCACCAGGTGGGTCACCATAGAAACAAGAAATATAGACACATCATTACTGTATCCTAGTATCTTTAAAAAATCTTAAACGTATCCAACAAAATTCTTAAAGACTGAATGAAATGTAATATATGAATTACAAGCACACAAATCTAATTACTGGGAATAACTGGTTTTGAGAATAATTTAAGAGAAATTTGCCATTTTCTCTCTGGTTTCTATTTTTGAGTCTGGTGCATTTTATTTTCTCCAATTCACTGAGACAGAAGAGAGAGAAGCAATTTGCAGTATGTCAGCCAAAGTGCAAATTTGTGTAGAGGTAGTCAATTCCTTCTCTCCCCTAACTCTGACAGAGTACAGGTGGTCGATTCGATTCAGACATCGGTGGCCTGAGAGAGCAATATCATGTCCAACATCCTGATAACCCCCTACAATATCTAATGCTTCAGATGTAGTACACAGAATCTGCGAGCTCTAGGAATTTCTGTTACAGATCCAAGCGAGTAGAGGTTGATGGAAGTCCAAGCTCTCTGATCAAAATGTACAAAATCGAAACCAGAACAAAAATGGCTGTCCCCAGTAGTATCCATAGTAACTCGTCTCCATGGTAATCCACCTGGCTCATGGTCAATCCAACTCGTCTGGTCTCACCGGTCTTTTTAGCGGAATCATGCTCTTTTTGTCTTTATCTCGGGAAAGGGCTTTTCTCATGTCTAAAAGTATAAAAGAAATATATGATTTTGGACTTACAGTTGAATATATGAATGTAATGGCATTTTATGTATTCTATATTCATTTTGATTTCGAGAACAATGGCATATAGATAGTTTTACCATATCTATCACATGAGTCACATCGACATCAAGGCTGACTTGCTTGAATTTACTAAAAATAAGATAATCAGGAGTACACATGCATAAATGCTTTCTAAAGCTTCCACTGCCAAAAAGGTAGTGTCTTCCTTTAATCAATAGATGATAGAATTTATGGGAAGTGGTTTTGGAATTTCATTAAAAAATTATTAAATGATGGTTATGATAAAACTTCTTAAGATGACAGAGATAGAAGAGCTGGAAATAACCTTAGCATATATAAATCCAAAAAAACCTTGCGTCAAAAAAAGTCACTTAGTTGGCAATAAGTAGATTAAAGTTAGAGGATCAGTCTGCAATCTAGGGCTGTATCGATACATGAAGTTCCCTTATTTCTCCCACTGAGAATTGTGATTCTCCAAGCTCTACCAGAGAATCCACCAACAGGCCAGACATGTCATAAAACAATTGGCAACAAATACAGAACTGTCTCAACTCAGGTGAACTCTGGCTTCCTATACTTTTATGAGATAGAGAAATCTGCAGAGCCCAGAAGCAGTGGATTATGGGATGAGAAAACCTGTGTGTTCTTCCCATCTGCCATTATATGCCTGCTGCATTGTCTTCTGTAAGATATTCAGAAGCTTTAAATCTGAGTCAGATGATTTATCGTGAAATGAAAAATACCACATGATTATTTTTTCATCCTGATGTTGAGAGTATTTTCAGGTAATTGAACCTTACATTTATTTTGACAGTGCACAGAAGGTATACTCATCTAAAATCATATCTTGAAAATATTGGGGTGAAAAATATCCCCATCTAACTGCCAAATTTTGACTGATCTAGACAAATTACATCTTAGAGGAAAGTATATTCATCTAATTTTCAAATGGATTCTTTTTTTGAGTGTGCATAAAAATTGATTTATTTCAAAATTGCAAGATAATCTTCGAACCAGGTGTGGTTAAATGAACAAATTATACAACCCGTGAAAATCAGCTAGAAATCACAAAATCTAAGTCTCATCTTATCTACACAGCTTATCCCATCCATTCATAAAATTCAAAATCATCAATCGCCTCAAGTAATCATTCTTGGTGTTAGAAAAAATTCTCAGTATACTTCAAACAAACCTGAAAACCTGATAAAATATTTGAACCCAAGTGCATTGTATTTACATGAACCTAAGCAGATGACCCGACAAGGTATCTCAAGGGGTGCGCAAATTTATTCACAGCAAGTCAGACTTAATTGTGGAATTCCCTGGAGTAAAATGATGAATTTGTTTCCACATTATAAAAATATGGATTTCATTTGATTGTACCAAAAAATAAAATTCAATTAGAAGAATTTCAGAGTTTGAATCAGAAAAGGTCTGGAGCAAAAAAATATGTTAAACAGTAAAACACGGTTATAGCGAACACACTTAATATAATGAATTGACGCTTACAGCGAAGGGATTTTCATTCCCCGTGACTTAATTACATGTTGTAAACCTGACGGATATAATGAATTACGCTTATAACGAAGCAAAATTGCCTTCATTGGCACTTTGTTATAAGCATGTTTTACTGAATATGACTTTGTTTCCACATTGTGAAAAAATAGACGTCATACAATTGTACCAACAAAAAAAAAAGTTCATTCAGAATTTCAGAATTTCAGAATTAGATTTCAGAAAAGGTTTGGATAATTCATGGGTCTTTTATTTGAAGTTTCAAACTATAAATGTTAATTAAATAGGTAAGTATATTAAATTAAATCACATAAAAACATTCTGATTTTACATTACAGTCACTGTGTTAAATAATGCAAACTGAAGTACAGCTGCAGTCATTATTGTTGCATCATAAAAATAATGTGAAATATACCACATGCAAAGGAAATGAAATTTGGCACTTTCAGAAACATTTTATTATTCAATTTATCTTACATTTAAAATAATTCTGCTCTTTGAATTTTTAACCTTTTGAAATTTACTAACTTCAATGATAATGTCATAATTTCTTTTCAAAGGGAACCTTTGTTTTGTATAAAATTTGAGATCTGAATAGCTAGTGAAATGTTAAGACTGAAAATGGTTAAGACGTATTAGCAATCTTTTTTATAGAACTTTCACAATGTCTGCATCTTGCTTGAGTAATGCAACAAATTTTATACCACATGAGATTTGATTGTAAATTTTTACAGAATGCTAGAAATACTACTAAAATTTGAATATCAGTACATGTTTATCCTGCATGGCATCTTATCAAGACTTAATTTTACATAATGGATGACAATGGATCAGACATATATGCCAAATTTGTTTTTATTAGGGACAATCTAATTAAATTAGATGTTAGATCCGCTCGCTTACTTGCTACAGTTGTGTAGCGAGTAAGCCAGCGGATCTAACATGTAATTTTAATTAGATTGTATTGGGGATGGCAAGCGATTGCAGAATTGCTAATTGGTTACTGGCAATTCGTTCCAATCGATTAACCGGTTACTCATATCTAAATTTGCATATTTTTTGACATATCATTATCTTTTATAAATGTTATAAATATCACAGAAAGCACGATATAAATATTCTGCTTATGTGTAAATCAAAATATAATAAAAAACATAGGTAATATAAGATAACAGAGCTCACCGAGATGAGGCATTACCTTTATAAGATCACCTTTATTATATCATATGAAAATCAGTTGTTCATCTTTATTAACATATTGTATATTAATGTGTGGTTTGACACAATAATGTATAATATCACATGTTAAAATATTGTATCAAATTATATTTTAATTTTATAATGTATCATATGACACAATATCCATGAATACACTACTACATAATACAATATTGTATCATGATACAATATAAAAGTGTTATATGATATAATATCATATAATACAATATAATATTATATATTATCATGACACAATATAATATTATATCATGTCAGTTGATATTGTATCATATGATAATTATTGTATCATATCAAATGATATTGTAAAATATGATTCTATATTGTATCACATGATATGATATCATACAATATGATATTCTGTTAATATGATATGATATTGTATTATATGGTTAGTATGATATTGCATTATATGATATGATTATGTATCATGTGATTATGATACAATATTGTACCATGTAATACTATACAATTATGGACTTCATTGTAGGTTGATATGTGGTTATATGGACCCATGTCAAGTGATATCGACGGAAGACACAGAAAGTGATATCGACCGACTGTGCAATGAAGTCCATAATAGTTATATCATATAATCACTCGCAGCACAGTTATGGCTGTCAAGAATTTCGATTAGACAAAAAAAGGGAATTGTACAATGTGACGTCAAAATAATCTGCTATCCTTTAAAATACTAAAAGCATCAATTGCCAATTCAAGCTATCCCTTTTTTAATAATCACTACAAACATATGACATTTTTTACAACGCCGTCATCATTTAAAAAAAAAAAGCCTACAGTACATACTGTTTAGAAGCGAGAGGCACAGCTTATAATGACGTCATCTGCCTCTTGATGACGCACTAAGTGAACGGAGAGTAGGCTATCAATATCAGTTTTAAAACAACGAAAATTAGATATTATAGATAAAGGGAATAAGATAGAAGAATATTTCGCAAAATATTATATTTAATATTCTGTATCTAAAAATTCCTGTTAGTACAATGTCTTTACAATACCTATTTTTGTTGATGTTGCTGAGTCGTGCGATATCACATTCCGTGGACGCACTTTCGCGTCGATATCGTTAAAGGACGAATGTCACATGATGTACTTTTAGCCAATGAAAATGATGAATTGTCTTATATAATATAATACACTATTGTACCATGTTATATAATATTGTGCCACATATATTGTATCATATCATACAATATTATATCATCAACATTGTACCATATCATACAACATCATATTATTTATATGATGCAAATTCATATCATATTATACAATATCATATGATACACTATATGTAATATAATACATTACTGTATAATATTATACAATACAACATCATGTTATAATATAAAATATTAATCATATGATACAATATCATAGGAATTGGAATCATGATATATTTTATATCAATAATCATATCTATCAAGCTAGAAGATAAGGTTTTCTGCTCAACCTTGATAATGGAGATAAGGCTCTGTATCTGATTCAAATTACGTTTCAAATCCAAACGAAAGTTACATGAACCATGAAAGTTGGTTAGGACAGCATTTTTCCAACATTTAAACCTGCATTTAACTACTTAGAGAAAACTTGCACTTCATCCAGCATCAAGAAAATCAAGAGAAAGTTCTGTATCTGAAGCTTCCTCTATTTACACATCCATAGATGTATTAACTATTTAGGTCTGACTAGGTATAAACAGAATTTACTTCATTTTGTAACCAGCTTCAAGACCCTAACACAATTTGAGTTCTAAAATCTTAAACCTGCCTAAGCATCTAGATATTCAACATCACTCTCAGTATCTGAACCTACCTCTGTGATTCATTTACATGGCAAAATCAACTATGAAAGTTTGAATAAGTAAGTACTATTATTTACATAAACATGTGACCTGCTCCAAAAAACTTTACCTTCTAACTAAGATTTGTCTATCATAGGGCACCTGCTCCAAAAATTTTAACCAGCTCCAAAAACCTTTACCTCATCCAGCATCCATGGCTCAGATACAGCATCCAAACCCATGGCATGCATCAGTATCACAAGATGCATCATGTATCCAAATTGGTTAAGATTAAACCAATAACAAATAAGTTTGTCCATCAAATGGCACCTGCTCCAAAAACCTTAACCAGCTCCAAAGACCTAAACCTCATCCAGCATCCGAAACCTATGGCTCAGATTCAGCATTCAAGCCTGTCAAGTGCATATGTATCATAAGACACACCATCCATGCAAGTTTAGTGAAGGTAGGACAAGTAATAAGTAAACTTAGACACAGGACCTGCTCCAAAAACTTTAACCAGGTCCGGACACCGACGACAACGCTGGGGGTATAGCATAAACTCCCCCCGACTTTGTCTCGGAGAGCTTAAAATTATATCTCATGATAATTATTCAAAAAAAAATCTTAAACCATGAGCAAAAAGTCATGAAATAGTTTCACTGACCACATATTGCAATTTTGCATTCATGGGGGGGGGGGGGGGGGGGGGGGGTGTCTGGACTAGACCACCAACCCCCTTTAGATCCATGCATGTAATGACTATGGCACTAACTATCTGTGTTTATTTTTTTTAAGAGCTGGTAAAGGGAAAATTCATACACTGTTAGGCACTCAGAATTTTTTTCAAAGACTTTAATTGGGATTATAGTAAAATTTGAAACGGTTAACCATGGAGAGCAATGATGATCAGCAAAAGAGGTTAATCAATTGGTTTTTTTCTTTAATTGAGGTGAAAAAGAGCATATTGATAACAGATAATTCCTGAGCCCAGGCAGTCATCATCATCAATCTGTCCACAACATCTACAATTAGTGCAACCATTGGTCTGTCTAATGACATGGTGTTGTGGGAGTTAGTGTCTGAACATTTCAGTGAGTTTCTCTTTCTTCTCCTTTCTGTCTACCCCTTGTCAGAACACCTTTCACACTTCCATTGTTTATTTGACACTGATGAAAAAGGAATGAACAGGAAGCTGATTTGCTGCATCACACACTGCCACAAAATTCATACATGCAATTACATTTGACAAAGACGCTTGGGCATGTGCTATTCTTGTTCTCTATTTTGAAAGGAAAAAAAATCTGTTGTCATTTTTATGCTTACAGCACTGATGGCAACATGATGTTTTAATGACTTAAAATCTTTTACGACCCTTCTTCTCAAATGAAATTTCCTCTTTTCACATGCAGAAACCTTTATCATATTTCATTATTGGGATGACAAAACCAATTACAATTGAATTTTGTTTTTTTATGAATTGGACAATGTACATAGGTAGTAATATGATCACTGCAAAATTTGGCATCTCTCATAATGTTATAATATGTCTATATCTCCAGCCTGGAGTGGAAGTTGGAATATCACTTATAATTCATGTACATGCCACGGTTACACAAACCCAGGACTACCAGTTTTGTTTATTTGTATGACATCAAAGCTCACCTCCACATAAATCATAGGTGAAGATATATACATAACCCTGGCACTGTGATGATAAAATCAGACACCTTTCTAGTTAACCAAAGCCACTCTGTGGTCTGAACATCATTTATATAACATATCAACTGCACAGCATGCAGGAGACAAAGAAGGGATTAATGTAAACCTACAGAGTTCTCAGAAACAAAAAATAAACATGTGTCAAAACAGAGTGGTACATGTTCCATGTGATCAGTAAGAAAAAAAATGGCCCCCTAGCTTTTTACATCTGAGAAGGATGGATGGATAAATGGATGTGAGGAGGTTGAAAGGGAAGTATTGAAGGATAGATGGAGAGAGGAAAATATTTCTGGTGCTTCCATCTGCTCCCTCATGATACCCGCACCTTTCCACATTCTTGCATTACTTCCGAGCTTCATGAGAATCCTTTAATTTCTAGTGGTTTCAATTTAGCCTCTTATGACTCTTAACATACTGTGAATTCTTCACACTTCATACTCAACTGTCAAAAAATTACAACTTTTCAAATACTCTGCCGATGTATTTTACTTAACATCTGATATTTTATTTTTATAAAATTGGAATCTGTCCTGAGGACAAGCTATCCGTATATTTCTTATTTCTGTAATGGTATTTCTACTCACCCCTTCCCCCCCCCCCCCCCCCCCCCCCTTTGAGAATTTTCAAACATCACAGAATCAAAATAAGGGTTTTGTAAAGATTGGTGTATTCAATTATGAAGCTGCTCTAAATGATTCTGAAGTCGAGATAAAATAAACAAAAGAACACCAGAAGACAATCTTTTCTCACTGATTGGTAATGATCTCCACCAAAACTCTGAATTTATGCTACAAGATCAAGTGTTATTATAGCTTCTCATCAACCAAAAGCTTTTGATTAAAACCAACTGTGTATCTATATCTAAAAGTTTTTTTTTTTTACCTATTTAAACTCCAAATAAACAAGTTTGTCCATCCATTAGAGGGTGATAGTCTGTGTTTAACAGGTTCATTTAATGAAAAATAAACAAATTCACAGTACAGTGTTATCCAGCTGTTGAATTCAGCATTTTCTTCTTTTCAAATTGGCCCAGTTTTCAGACTTTGGTTATAGTTGTATACTGAAAGCAGCTTAGGGCAAGATTTGATCTATTTCACTTTGGTCGATTTCTAAATAAAAAAGCAGCTGAACTGACAATATGTTTGGTTTTTCTAAAATTATCTTAAACGACTAGCAAACTCCAGGAAATTGTGTTTTCTGATATGTCTAACAACAGCAATTACAACATAGAAATCGAGTGAAACTCTTGTCAAGGTGCAAATCTCTTCTCTTTCCTTGCATAAACCTGAAGAGCCAATGATATTCATTCCTACAAATTTATCTCTTGGAAAGCTGAACTTCTTAAAGAAACAGCTGACTATTTCAGCAATTTCTCCTGAATATAGTTCTGAGAAAAAAATCAAACCCTGCAGATTCCAGAACAATTGAATACCTGAAAAAAATTTAAAATATGTAACAACTTTGATCTTTGAACCCCTACAATTTTTGTTTTAATTGAAGAATAAATATTCTCTACATTGGTAATTATTCTGAAATTCCTATAATAACTATCAAAATAAACATGTTTATCATTTGTTGCCAATTTTAATCATCTGCAGTTCTTGATGCAAACCAGTGGAAGCAAAGTAAAATCTAAACAGCAGTATGTTTGAAATTTTAGACATTTCATACATGTCATCAGAGGATTTGGGATTTCACTTTCAAAAATAATAATAGTGATTTAGACTTCAAATACAATAACGGTGATTTAGGATTTCACTTTAAATCATAATTAACAAAAAATATTAAAATTGCTGATTATCTGTTTATAGCTTCATTATAACATAAAGCTCAGAGCTTATATTGGTGAAGTCCAATAATTTGAACTCCTGCATACAAGATCCTATTCTCTGAACAATGAGACCTCGTCTTCTTAAACACTCATGTTACTTCTGTCATGACATACCTACCATACGATATTTACATCCACAAGTTCTTTTCTAATTCATTCTTAATAAGAAAACACATTTTTAATTCATAATCCAATAAACAAACTGGCTAGTCCAGAATTTAAAGCATATTTGCCAATTTGTCTATGAATACATGCAAAACTACCTACTTTCAAATGGGATCAAAATACTTTTTATTGTGTATCTTTTTATGTATATTTAAATACCACTAAAAATTGCCTACATTCATTGGGGGCGAGTTATAAGATAGTTTATTTTAGGTTTACGTTTTCTAATTTTACTATGTTCTAGACTGGTTGATACAGTTAACAAGCAATTCATAAAATGATGACTATGAAATATTTGAAGTATTAAACTTCCATATATGGTCGACTTGGGAATAAGGTTTGACAATATTATAACAATACTTTTACTCATTATAAAAGTAATTATAGAAATATTTAAAGAAAACAATCTCAGTATGAATGATTGAATGCTACAGTTCCTACACATAGGTGAGATAGAGGGACTGGGATTATAATGATTATTGCAGAAAAAAAATTAAGTATCATACATAAGCAGGTTTAGAATTTGTGCTGCAATGCTCTACCTATTTATACTGGATACATGCAGGCATGAAACAACAACAAAAGCATTGTGTTCATGACTGTACTCTCAGTACTTTGATTCCCATAAGTCACCAGCACTTTCTACAGCAGGTACAAAGAGTTTGGCTGTACATATATGATTATCCCATTACAATCAGCTCTTTGCATGTGTAACATTATCTTTTTCATTATCAAGAAGAAGAAAAAAACCTCTTGATGTTCTTTAAAGCCTAAAAAAAACAAAGGCATCAGTGATGGTCGTAGAAAATGGATTAAGGCATTCGCTGTAAGCATTATGTAACGTTTGATATTCTGCAGCAGTCATGGCAGGGCGTGGTTTAATTTCTGTCTGGTAGAAATTAAGGAGATCAAACCGAAAGAACATAACAGCTTCAAGAGTACACTTAAATGTTTACTCTTCTTGATAATCTACAATGACAAATTTTTATGTACATTGTTAAAAAAAAAATATCTTGTCTGACAGTTATTCTGTCTGTACTTTGTGATCTTTAAATCATGACTCCATTATGAAGCTTATCTATCCGCCTTCAGTCTTACATCTTTTTCACAATAACTATTTTTTTTTCAAATATGATGATTAAAAATATAAACATATTTTAAAAAGTACAGGTATTTTTTGTTAATATATGGATTTTTTTCTCATTGGGTCTATTTCTGAAAAATAACGGCATTAATGAAGCAAATTGATGATGCCCTATTCCCTCATCCAGAAAAAAAGACTAGTTTAAACACAAAAGAAAGAGTGACTCTAGTAAGAAACAGAGGGGGGACTCCATTGCCTTTGATTAAGAAGCAATGAGCAGGGTTAGGGTGTATCTGCCACTTATTATGATGGAGACAGGGTGTTGTAGATCAAGTAAGATCTGCTGTCTGAGATTATCAGCTGGTACCGTAATGACCAACACAACCATATGTAACATTAAAATTGTTACATCCTTTCTAGTTACTGACTTACAAAGCAATCAGTCAAGCACTATGTACCATAAATACATGTACTAATAAAGTGCTGATTTTATTTTTAGGCTAGTAAAAATACTGTATATGATTAATAATCTCTGTCCAAACACATTGCTTATATAGACATCTACCATAACATGTATGCATGTTTCAAATGTGAAGAAGTGATAATTTAATCTACTGGTATATGCATAAATTGGTAGATGTTTCAAGCCTATTGAAGACTTTTAGGATAAATTACCATGCTTCAGTATATCATATAACACAGTTTCAGTAGTCAGTACAGACTTGGTCTTATGACGTCAATGGCAGGCTATGGGAAGAAAAACTCAGCAGAAACAAATAATAACATATGCGAGTTAAAAGATTAATTAAAGAGTCTTTTACTCTGCTAAAATTCCACGAGAACAAAGAACTCCAGGGGAGAATGTTTTGTCCAATTAGCCAAATTGCCTTTCTGATTTTTATAATTACACCTAGTGATCAAGGCATAATGAAATTCAATTTTGTATTCTGTACCACTTTCTTACATTATAGTGATCTTTACATGTTTGATAGATTAAGATCCACCCTAATTATGCTGATAGCAAAACTCCACTAAAATATGAGAGCATTAAAAAAATTCTCTTTTCACTTTGCAACTTCTCAAGCAAGTAATTCACTGCGAAGTCTAAACATGCATAAATTAAAATTCAAGCAGTTTTTCAAAATTGAAATTGACAGTGATAAAGTCTGTAACATATGCTCTGGAATGAAACTAAATTATCAAGACATTTAACTCCTAGAACATCAATAGTGTTTGACATTCCCTGATTTAGATATGGCAAATAACAAATGGCATTTTATTGCCAAGTTTTTTTTATTGGTTTAGATATGCATTTTAGAGTTGCTCCCTTCAAACTATTTGATTTTTTACACTTTCTTATAATTGGAACAACAGGTATACATAACAACCAGATATTTTATACTAAAAAGGCAGACCATTTCAGTCAGACTGTGAAAGAACATTGACTTCGACATTTTTCTGAAGTAACAGCACTACACATTTTATAACTTAAAAAATATGTTTTTTTTATTTAATAATAGCAATTTAGACACCACTGTACATGAATACCTTTCCTTTCAACTATTAAATAGTTTTCATATAACTTTTGATAATTATAATTGCTACAAAAAACTTTAACTTTACCTTCAACTTACTTCACCATTTACGGTAAATGTACAACAATTATTCAGAGATCAACATTAATGGTTGTCCAATTGCCTGGGACAACTAATATATCATTTCGGGCAAGTGAAACTATGAACTGACTTGGCCGATCAGGCAAATGAAAATTTGAATAGAAATCTTTAATAAAAAATTATTGTAAACGTAATACCGGTAATAAACTTTCACTATACAACTTTGCATTAGGAAACTCGGAAAGGCCTCAGTGTTGATTTTAGATAAATTGTTCCGTATTAACACTTAATCAATTATCAAATTTAATTCTACCTGCCCTGATAGTTGAAATAAATTATGCCCTCATCTCATATTTATGTTACATTCTTTAAATAACACCATATAACATGATGTAGTTTCATCTTATTTGCTTACGCATAGATATATTTGTCGTATGACTTATTCTGATCATGAAACATGTTGGTAGCAACGATCGCACTTCAAATGGCTTTGCAGCCTTTTCCATTCATTTGTTAGGGGAGAAGCATCCATTGAAATTAAAGAAGACATGTTATTAAAAGTTAATGAGGTTTACTTGCATAATGGCAATCCAAGTTTACAGGTTCAATTGACATGGACACTGGCACCGTATGCCAAATATTTAGGTTGATGTTTTAACCAGCAACTCACTAAGCTTACCAAATAGAACATATTGGTCATCATATTTGTGAGATACTCAAATGAAATTAATAAATATGGTGATTCTTACTAATTTTCAGGCTACCAACTTTTACATTCAGGCAAGTCAAGGGCAAGTGAATTGAAAAGTTAATGTCTAACCCTGTTATTACTTATCCTTCAGGTTTGAATTAAGGAGACCACAACAGTTTAAAAATAAAATGATCAGTGCTCTTGACATGACACAGGGGTCTCTGATCCCAAATTCATGTACTTGAAATCAGATGAAAAAGAAAGACAACTTCTATCTGTTCATAAGAACAGAGGAGTGCAATGATTACTTCCCCTTACCATAAGCATCTTCATCCACATCTCCAGAGTAATATTCCAGCACAGTCCTGTAGACCTCATAGCCAAGTTTCCTGTACATATTCACAGCTACTTTGTTTGAAACTCTCACAAACAGATCCACAAAAAAGCACTTCTTCCTGAAAAGCAAGATGAAAATTGTATTTGAAAAGATAGTGTAGTTCTACTGGCCTGTGACCAGTTCTCACTGTGTACCATTTCTCGCCAATGCATGGTTACATCATTATATCAACACATAAAACTAAATACAAAAAATAACGTAGCAATGCACTAGCGAGAAATGGTACTCGGCAACAACTGGTCACACGCCAGTACTGTTCTTGTTTTTACATGCATTAATTAAAGTAGTGACAGTACAGATACATGTATGTGCAAGGGACATGTTCATATTTTACATATACATCTTCCTATTGTGTAACTGTTAAAAACTGACCAAGAGGTGAATAAGTAGAGTGGAACAAGTACTGTTACATGTGTGAAATTGTATGAACAGCATCAATGTAGATAACCACATAAATTGGGCCAAAATAAAATTGTTTTTTTGGAATTGCCTCCCGCCTCATTGAAATACCCCCACTGATAAAATTTTATTAGCAGCAAAAAAAGAACTTTTTTTTTATATGGAGATTTTTATTTTTTTTTTTCCAATTTTTAAGAAGTTAAACTTCAAGTTTGAAAAAAAAAAAAAATTCCCTCCCTCCCTCCTGGGTCTCGAAACCTCCAGGCGGCAATTCCAAACTAACATTTTTTTAAGGATGGCCTTGCTAAAAAACTGTTAAAAATGTTTTAAAACATTAAGTTTTAAAAAATAAATGAAATAACAAAAGATAAAGATAAATGTAATACTGTTACATACTTTTGTCAAAGTGGATGATAACTTTCTTTTTCACTTATCTCCCTTCAAGTCATGAAAAATATATAATCTTATTAGACTAACAAGTGATATGTAATAAATTGTCATTAGAAACATACTGTTCTGATATTTGTTCAAGATTATTCATAAGTTTTCCCGCCAAACCCAGGCGCCTGAATTCTGGAGCCACTGTCAGTGCAGTCACATGACCATGCCACTTTTCTCCACCCCCTTCTGCTTTCCCCATAACTGCAATGTCAGTAAAGATTTTTTGTTTTAGAGAAATAGACTTCAATGTGTTGTGAAAACAATGCAAGAGTATGTCAGTACACTGTTAATATAATTAAAGATACCAGTGCGAATCAGTACACAGCTTTGGTGACGGTCTACTTACTGTATCCCATTATCCTCCCTCCAGCAGACTCGCATGTCTGGAAGTATTCAGGCCACCGTGCCAAATACTGCATATAAAATGGGAGGCCATACTTCCATAGTTAAGAAGTTTTATAAGGTTCAAGATCATATATTTAAACTTGTACCATTTCAAATCAAATTTACTAAATACTGCATTTTGGCTAATGATATCGACGAAGATCATTACACATCTTTGATATACCTTTGAATCAACCTTATGCTCTAATATCACAATTTATTTTTTAGGAATATTTGATAAAACAAAATGAAATACATGTACATGTATTACTAAATAGAGTTTTATCATTACAATGATTGTGTCCTAAGGATCTGTCAGAGGTCACAGTAAGATTACGTTTACAAATGTATTACATGTCCAAAATAAATTACATGCAGTTTACTATTAATCAATGTACACCAGACCTTTTGATATTAATATTATATATGACCTGACTTGACCACACATTAACCTCTACTTATAAATTTGGCTCAGTAATTTCTAGTTATAAATTATCAATTCATTCAATATGTTTTGTGACATTAACATTTTTAAGGATACTGTTTCTGTCAGAGGATCTAAATTCCTGGAAGTAAAAGAAAATGTATATCATTATTGTGAATTAAGGTACGGTTTGCAGTTACAGGGAGATCTCACACTGATTTTCATTGTGACGTAACACCAACTACCCCTCATTTCTGATATGACATCAAAATTTATATGACATAATAATTGGTTTTAGTTTTTTTCATTTCGCAGGGTTTTGTACTTTACAGTGAAAAATGTGACAGGACACAAGCATTTTATCAATTTCCACAAAATTGAAGTCCGCAACATACAATTTTAAAAAGCGTTTTAGAAACACCAGTTTATACATATACTATTATAAATTTTTCCTGAAATCGGTGGACTTGTAAAGGTTTCAAATAAGATGTTTTCAATAACATTATAGTAGTCCAAAATGTTAACTTTTGTTGCATTTTATTCTATTTTTAAATGTTTCATTAGAAATTAATAGAAACAAATCATAATAGTTATAGTGACATTATTTTCGAACATTTTAAGCATAAACAACACAATAATAGTCACATACAAAATGTACATATTTTCATGAAATTATTAACATTTCACCAACATGACAGTTTGAAATCACGAACTTTACCTTTTGTAGTTGTAAAAGGAGTCGTGCAAAATCATTTGAATTTTATAAGAAAAAGGACTTTCATATAGTGAACAAAATGGCATGTATCTTTCATACAATATTCCTAAAAATACAAGCCACAAACCTTTACCTTAATGTGATAATGTTGAAAGTCACATTTAATGAGAGATAATAATGCATTCAAATGGTATTTTTTCAAAGCTTTAGTCCATACTGGTGAAGTCGATATATTGAAATATTCTCGAAATAGACGCAAAATAATAGCAACCAATCAGTCAATCAATCAAGAGCATGCATGTGCTGTACATTTGTTGTTTTCATTTACAATTTAACAATTCAACACAACAGCAATGATGTTCTGCAATGAAGGGGAAATAGATACAGTCTAGAAAAACAACTTCAGATACATACACATTGTTAAATCTGAAGAGATCCTCGCAAACAAAAGGCCGGATCGTGGTCATGTTTTCTTCTTCTTCCCTACCTCAGATTAAGTTTGGTATGTCGTTCCCGATCTTAATACTCAAATGTTAATTTGATTACTTTTGAGTTTTTTTTTCATAGGAAAATACATCAATAAATAATTAAAGATAGATAATGGCTTTCATTTGTCAAAAAGTGTAAATATAGATTCAAACTGCATTATTATTTATAAAAACATCGGGGTTGATGTTCAGTTGCGATGTGCACTTCCGATTGTAAGCAAAGATGCGGCAAACTTGAATAATGTTGGTAAGTAACATTGTATTTAGTCTTTACTCACGCTACTATTCTTGATTAAACATTTTCATTGGCCAAAAACAATTAATTTTCCGCGGCTTGTTGTCTTAACGAATTGTTAATGAGTTCAGGACACAGGCGTTCGGATTTAAAATTCTTGGAGACGGGCAAGTTTGAACATGTGCATGCAAGAAGAATTTGACATAGCTGGATTGTTTATTTTATAAGGATTGTTTCTTTTTCCGTTTTAACAATGCACTTATGCAATTTTTCAAATGTAAGTTGTTATTAGAATTCATCATTTTATTGTTGTTGCAGTCGGGAATTAGATAAACCTTTTGAAAAGTATTCTTGCAGATGAAATATTAATGATTTGTGCATGCTATAAGAATAGGAGTATGGTGGAATCGCTACCAGTTTTGAATTCGAAATCTTGCATGATGCCTTTCTATGTGGTGTTCTTTTATTCCGATATCCTGTTCTTACACCATAGATAAGATGATCGGGTCCTTCACATCCTAAATTTCAATCATTGTGAAAATGTCATCCTCAGAGGACCCCATATTTGTGGGGTTGGACCAGAAATTTGACAAGGTCCTGGCAGATATGAAACCACATGTACTTAAACTACCTCACAAAACAGGTAAGTAATAAGATTAAAGCAAGTTTTCTGCATGCATGAAAGGTTTATTGTCTTTGATTTCCCCAATTTTCATCACCTTTTTTTTGCCAGCCAGTAAATTGCATTATTATTTAAAAAATAGTAGAGTTAGAATAGTTTATTTATTAATAATGTCAGAAGAAATTTAAAATTGGGTTTTGAATGTTGTTATATGTAATTTGTAGATCGCCAGAAGTGTGCCATTTGGATTAAGAAGTTATGCGAGCCTGTGACTGGGATAACTGGAAGGTTTAAATTACTATGCATATTTATTATTTAAATAAAAAAAGCACTGAGATAACTTGACAAGTCATGATATACTGTTTTTGAATAATGTTCAAGAGGCTAAAGAATTTTTTTTTTTAAATACTTTTAAAATTAGTAAAAGCATGCATGTTTTTAAATATTCACAGGAAAAATAGGAATGCCTATGCCCAGCTAATGCTTCACATGTTAAAGAGAGGCGTGTTAGAAGGTCCATTCACAAGTAAACCTCAGGAGGGACCGCTGCCAACCTTGCCACCATATATGGTATTGAACTACATTATGATATCATGCATCAAGATCTATGTGGTCATATTTAATGAATAGAAACAAAGACTATATATAGACACAATTTTACATGTACATATTTAATGCTAAAAAATGTAAATATAAATTTTAAAAAGACTCTGCTGCTTATTTCACCCACATACTTTTTTTTTATCAGCATGCTTGATATATCTACAAATATTTTATCTTTCAGTCTATTTATTTTGATGAGCCTTCAGATAAAGGATCCGATGATGTAAGTCTAATGAATGAAATATCTAAATATCTTTGTGTAAAATATTTATGTTAAATTATGAGGGAAAAAAAGATTTTTCCAACACCTATATGAAAAATATTTTTGCTCTTTTTTTTTGAAGGAGAAGGTGCCTGATTGGGTGGCAGGCGAGCTAACAAGTTCTGTTGGATCATCCCTCTTCCGTTCCAATATTGGAAACCCTGCTGCATCATCGACATGGAAGTCAGGGTTGTCTCCCATTCGTTATGAGTCTTCACCTAGAAGGTACTCCTCTAAAATCCCTGTTCCAAAAAGTCCGACATCACCCAGGTATGCTAAGCATGTTCAGTAGAGCATGACCAGTTAGCCGAGTGATGCTTTTCTCACTGTATTGGTTCAAGTGCACAGAAGTTTAATTTAATAGATACCAGATTAGACAAAATTGATTTTTATGAAGTTTCCTGGTTGAATGTGTAAAACCTTAAAAGAATTTATGTGAAGTAGATACATTGCTCTCGCACAAAAATTTATGCAAAATTAGTTATGAAATTTTTCATGAAAGAGACAGTTTACTTTTCAAAATAATTCAGGAAATATTGTTTTGTGGCAATTATCACACCTTAATGTATTGAATCTGTAAAACCAACTTATTGGTGAAATGTCTTATTTGGGTGTGAGACATGTGCACTTTACCTTTACCGGTGCCAGGGTAGACTGCATGCCAAGTGCATGATGGGATATTAATGCATGATGTAAGGTAATGTAATTTTAACAAATTTGACATGTCTTAGCATGAATTATAATTACCATACAAAATATGTATTCTTACTGAACATTTGTACATGTATATTATTTCAACATGATAAATGTGAATTAACTTTGATATTTATTTGTATACATATTATACATCATATCCATTGAAGCAGAAAGTTTAACAATTGCTTTGAGTGTGTGAATGGTATATCAAGTGTTCTAACACTGTTAAAGTAAAGATTTGAAAAACTGAGCTATCCATTGCTTTGGTAAATGTAATAAATGAATGTTAGATATGAGGGATGAGATGTAAAATTTATGCATAAAATATAAATTGAAGATTAAGCTAGTTGCAAACCATGAGTCAGTCCATTTCACTGCCCACAATTTTGTGGCTGAATGATGTTAAGTTCTCTCATTTTCAATAAAGATTAAGAAATACAAACTTTGAAATGAAGATAAATGTCCATTGTCGAACATTATCTCAAATATACCCGTATTTATCATTTTATTCATGAAAAAAATTACATCATACAGCTATAGGCTTGTGAAAGTAAAATGGACAGTAAATAGAGGCTTCCAAAAATGAAAGATGGTCAGGTTTTTAATTCTATGAAATTTGATTGACAGGCGTCCTCATACTAGTCTCGGATTTGACCTAGATAAAGCCCCTGGGTTGACCTCCCCTACACGTGGCTTGGAGCAGCCAGAGTTTGTTGGCACTGCATACGTAAGTTTACCTACACAAGAGTTTGTCCCACCTACTGGTACTATTCATGTGTATTATCCTGAATTTGATCACTTACAAAGGGAAGTGGGTCCATGTTAAATGTGTGTTGAGCTTACAGGCTGTGGTCT
This sequence comes from Magallana nippona, assembly GCA_033439105.1. Taxonomy (NCBI): domain Eukaryota; kingdom Metazoa; phylum Mollusca; class Bivalvia; order Ostreida; family Ostreidae; genus Magallana; species Magallana nippona. Next base: position 8,544,583 of record CM065923.1, read on the forward strand.
ACATTGCTTATCTTTCCTCCTTGCATTAATTTCATATGAAACACAGAAACAAATTGTTTACTTTCTATTAAGAAGAATGTGCTAAGTCAGTTCTTCTATCCTGCATGCTAATTTCCAAATTCTAGTTTAAACGGGTATAAGATTCCCCATCATTAACTAACAACAATCTGTAGATACTGAGGAAATTTTCATAAAACTTGACACTTTGCGTTGTTTTGTCATGGACTGATGAGAGTCTATTATACAGTGAGTATAGTCTTTTGAAAAATGATTTACATAAAAGATCAGACTTTTACATAAGTAGAAGTATTCTTGGGGATTTTCTGAGGGAAAAATTGCATGGTGTGTGTACAGCTAAATTAAATGTCTTTAATTCACAATGTGAAGCTTTCAGTCTTTTACACAACAATCTGTGTTTATATGATAAAGCTTTGTTTTGTAAAGATATTTTGGAAAACAAAGTCCAGTGCATAGAATACTGTAAATGTATTATATTTATTTATTATACAATATTTGGCAGAAAATGATTTTTCAACAAAAACTCCAAAAAGAATACACAGTATAAATGTACCGGTACATGTAATACAGTTACAGTAATGTATTTTACCTGGTACATATTAGACAAGAATTAAATGCCTGATTTTCTGATGCTATCATATGAACACAGCAAGTCGTCTACGTATGTAAACCCTGGTTAATAATCTACTGACAGGACGACAGTTTCATAGACTTCCGCAAACCTACAATAAAGACTGCTCATTTCCTGCTTGACGACAAACCTAAATTTGATTCGCTTGGTGAGTCCATAAAGCTGTAGAGAAGTCAAACTGAAATGGATCTTATTCTTAACGAATGAAATTTTTGTCTTTAAATGTATTAGTTATGTATATTTTCAAAGCAGTCTTTATTGGTGGGGTAACATCATGTTTGCATGTTTTCATTAGATGGTGACAAGAAAAAGACTACAATGTTTAGCACAAAGGTAAGAATGGTTGTACCAGGGAGCAGTTATCGCATTACTGTAAAATGTAATCAGGAAATTCACAATAATATTTATTGTTCAGTTGTACAACACAGTTAAAATATCATATATTGCATCATATCAATGACAGAGTGGAGGTTGCTTCTTGTGAAATAAATATTTGTTATTGAATTAGTTTGGCAAGAAATTAGGGAGAACTCTAACCCATACTTTGCTTTGTAAAATTTAAGAATATTCAAGAAACCATTAAATGTAGTAAAAAGAAAAGTTTAACTACAAATTAAATTTATTATTTTGAACACTATTAGGCATTTTAGCATGACTATACACATAAAGCAACTGCCATGTGACATGATTCATTTTCTTGTACCTATATACTAATCCGAATTATTGAGACTAATCCTAATTATTGTCTTTTTTGCTCTAACCTTATTCAATTTCTTGATTCTTTTTCATTGAAAAAAATTCTGGAACAGATTTTTAAAAAACTAGGCGTGATTTTGATTTCTTTGACATATACCATTACCCATGATGATTGAAGCTATTGTATCGCTGAGAAAGCTGTTAGACTGTCCATCTCTGTGACTTACTAGCATCAATCATATTAGATTTTCTTTAAATTTAGTCAAAAGTTGATATTGCATGGAAAAAAGACTGAAAACATGCTGATAGTAAATGATGAATACTTTTAAGGAGAATGGGGCAGAAAACACATAGACAATTAACGAAAATATAATTATATCCCCATAACAGAATTATTATTGATGAAAAAGCCACAATGCTAAGAAAATCTTCTAAAAAGTATCATAAACTAAACAGAAAACATAAAACATGATTGAGGAAGACTTTAATGACGGTGGTTGTTGTGTTTGTAGCCCCCGGATGAAGACCTGAGTCAGCCCTCGCCTCCCTACACCAAGACCACCAGTAACTTATTCGGCAGTGAGTACAATCTTTGTTGTGTGGCAATCTGTGTACTGTTTTCTATGTGAAGTTACTCCTATTTTCACAAATTAGGTCTTTATGCTTATACTAATAGACTGATTGGAAATGTGTTACTTTGATATACATCTTATTATGAATACAATTGATCAGTGATTAATTAAATAATTGAATGAGTACCATGATAATTTTTAAGCCAGTCAGTTAATCCAGATTGCTCTTGATTAGGTAACAGTTCATTGTAATTGATTATATATTGTTAGGACTTTCATGCATAAATGTTTTTAACAGGTACTGGGGCATCAACCACATTTTTCAATGACCAGTCAAGGGATCTAGAAAAAGATGTAAGTCAGTTCCTGCTGAGGTGTGATTTTTGAAATGCGGGTGTAGGGGGTGAATCAATACATGTAGTTACAAAAATTGACTAAATTTTTGGTAATACTTTATAGAATATTCAGATGAGAACAAAAATGCTTGAAGCCCGGTTTCATGAAGAAAAGCTTCGACTTCAACAAAAACATGACTCAGCAGTTCAGAAGGTATTGAAATGTTCTCACTTTATAGCCATGTTATTTACTGAAATTAAGTAAAATCCATTTCTTTAAATTGAATGATTAAAACCTTGGCTTAAAGAACATTTAATCCACACTGTATGTAGATTTTGGACAGAAAGAACACAGAAATAGAAGATCTGAAATCAAACTACAGAACAAAAGCCAAGGATCTGGAAGAAACCATCGGGAAACTGGAAAGGAAAAGTAATCAAGAATCTCTAATCCATAAAAGAAATTTATTTCTGATGCATTGGTCTTATATTTCACTAAATTGTTGACTTTCTTGAAAGTGATACAAACAAATTCGAATTTAATGTAAAGTGAAATATTATCATTAATTTTACTCTTTCACTTCAGTTCAAAATATAGGAAAGGATTCCCAACAGGTAATAGAAACAAAGGATAAACAGATCACAGAACTCAAACGAATGCTGGAAGAATCTACAGAGGTCCGCAATAACCAATTTGAGAAAAAGGTCAGTGGAAGATTTTGAGATAATATAAGAAGGTGATTTGTGGTATTGTAATTATTTATTGTGTTACTGAATATTTATGTCTCCTAAAAAAAAGTTAAATACCATAAAGAGGACTTAATCACTTTGAGAACAAGAAAAAAACATTGTCTCTTTAATGCTACTGTAATGTTGATTTATCAAAATAGCAATTATTGTTTCTTCCTTAAATGCACTGTAGTAGAGATTAAGGCAGTATCTAATCAAATTAAGTTTTTTTCATGTGCCCCCAGTTACAAAGTGTTAAAAACATTTTTTTTGAAACTTTGCAGCATTTGTTTTAAAAAAAATTGACCTCTCAAGATCAGTGTTTTTTTTATCAACAGATGAATGACATGATAGCTGAATTTGAACAAGAGAAGTTCGAGATGCAGAAACAGCACACCAAAAACATACAGGACATTTTGGATGACACAAACTCAAGGTTACAGAAAATGGAGAAAGAATATGGGCAGCAGACGGCATCCACGGTAGGTCAAAGGTCATTGCTAATTATAGCTCATTGGCTGTTGTGATAGTGTGGATTTTGTGGTGGGAATAAGAGTAGTGCACTGTGTTAATCTTGTTTTGGGGAGACGTTACATTCATGTCATTTCCACATTTTTCCCACTACTTCCCAGAATGAATACATGTATATTTGGTAGCTGTACCATGCCTTTATTACTTGTGTGTTCCCCTGATATTAGACTGATAGACTTGGTAATACTCTATTATGATGGCAATTGCATTCTGTATACTATATTTATATGGTAATGTCCTATTAACCAGAAAATCTTTTGTATTATTCAAGATCCTGTTACAAATGTCTTGCTGTATGTTATCTTCTAAAATCTCCTGATTAAAGAATACCCTCATTTATTCAATAAACTATATGCAATTTGAGCTTCCAAAAGGGAAATTAAAAATATAATGCAATATTCTTTTCTAGATTACATTTTGAATCATTGTTTTATACATGTATATCTGAAGTTTAAAGTCTGATGTAAAAAACAAAGTTAATGTTAAAAAAAGAGATTATTGGGTAAGAGAGAGTCCAAACAGATATTTATTTCATGTGCAATTTCTGAGCCACCTGACTTGATTTGAGATGTGCGATTTTCTGAGCTGTGTGTTATTGTTTCATTAAGGAGGTTTATCAGGTAAGGAGTGCAGTTTGCTTCATGTAGATCTCCATCATTGCCATATGTTCTCACTTGCTTCTGTCCAATTAAACTGTATCTCAAAATATTCTCTCTCTTTCTGTGTCTCTCTTGATAAAACATATCTAAATGTAGCTGGTTGTTGGGGAAATAAAAAAAACTGGCTTTAACATTGAAGGGTGTGGTCTTTTAACCAAATGTCCATTTCAAAATTGTCACAGTAGTGTTAATTCTGACTTTATGTAGACAAAGTAAGAAATTTAAAACATTAACCATATAGAGTTTGTAGAATCTTAATTTTTTTTAAAAAGTGTTACTCAATGAATGAAAATTTAATCTATGTGTATTCATTTGAATGATTGTGATGATATCAACTTCCAAATCTTGTAGATTTCTTTCAAATACCATTGTAATAAAAAAAAGTTTGAAGTTCATGTTTTTAAGATATTCAATTCTAAGGTTCTTCTTGTTTTCATGTTAGTTGAAAATGGGTGCATTTTGTGCATAGAATGAAGAAATCATGCATGTAGAATGAACTTCAGTGTTATATATGCATGAAGGCTGTGTATAGAAGCATGTGAATATATTCATTATTTTGGCCAAATGTATTTCTGCAGTGTTCTATTATTTGATTATGATTGTTTATTATTTGTACATGTACCCTTTTTAAACAGTAATTACTACATGTATTATATACCATATTTAATGTAAACCTGTCAGTTTCTTTGAATTGCCCTTAGTTTTCAGGACGGAGAGCATTATAAAAAGGATCATGATTAGATATTGTATAAAAATATTAGTTTACAGTAATTTAAAAATGTACAGTATCAGCTTACATACCTCATACAGAAATATTAAAATTTATCACTTATCATTTATCACTATCATTATGGCAGTGACTGAACACTGAAAGGCATTAGATAAAGGAATTGGTAGTTTTTGGATCAGAAAAATCTTTTGTCAGAATATTAAGACTTTTAGTGCTTACCTCTCGCTAAAGCCAGCAAGTCATACATAGCTACATGTAATTCAAGGCATATCATTGGGCCTCCTCTGATTAAGTACTTCTGTAACATCCTCCATTGACTGGGACTGATTTACTGACTGAGTACTGTCAACTTTTGTAGGCTTCCATCATCAAAGACCTGGAGGGTCGAGTCCATCAGCTGATGACTGAGGCAGACAAGAACACCAAGGCCAGACACGCCCTGGAGAAGACCAAGATGGAGGCAGAGAACAAGCTGGAACGGAGCTCCCAGGACCTGCAGGATCTCCGAGAAAGGTCTGGACTCTGACGCTGGCTTATTAAAACTGCATTTGATGTATCAATTGAAATTGTTAAAGATGGAAAAAGATTTAAATTACTGTAAACTAACTTTTATATGCCACAAATTTATTTTGCGATCGATCAGTGATCAAACAACCAATTATTTGAGACTTTGGAGGACTTGTTGGTGGTGAGAAATATTCTCGATGACAAAGTTCTTGCAAATATCACTTATATTTTTTGGAATGCTACTAAAAGTTGGTTTACAGTTTACTGAAAAAATGGAGAACTATGATTGGTGTTTTTTCTTGTTTATTCAATATTCATATATCTCATATATGCTCTGGATTGACATTGTTTTGCATTTATTTATCCAATCTTTCACAGGTACAGTAATCTGGAAAAGGAATACCAGAGAACTGTGGAGACCAGTGAACAGGAAATGAGAACTCTCAAAAACAAAATGGAGGCCAGTCTTGAATTCATGAAACAGGAGCACAACATTGCATCTGCCAAGGTAAATAAATTTTCTTTAAATGCACAAAGTCAATAGGAAAATGTCTTAAAGGAATACTTGTATTCTATTGATGCCCAGGACAACTCACAACCCAAATGCAAAAAGATTCGAAAACGAGAGATATTGTTTGTTGTTGCAAATTTATTAGAAAAATTAGTTTGTTTTTCATTGGCTAGGGAGTTGCGATATGAATAAAAAGTTGTATTTTCGTACTTGTTCTGAACAGTGTTTTGCACTTTTCAGAGCCACTTAGCATTTGAATACTCTTGCGTCCTAATTGATATTTTTTCTATACTCTTGGATGTATTGAATACAACAAGGATAAAAATTGTGAATGTCTTGTTGCATTGATGATTGTATTGTGAACTAATTCTATTTTATATTAATTATAGGCCTCTGATTCAATATCAGAACTTGAGCAATCTCTGGACCAGTACAAACGTTCTCTGAAGGATGCAGAGGAACAGCGCCAGCGACAAATGAGGGTAAGGTGTCTGTGGAAAACAAACTTTTCCACTCTCTTCCACTCTAGGCTATCAGCTCTTTTGTGTGGAGTTTGGCTTGATTCATTCTTGATTTATTCTTTCAGGCGTCTTCTGTTCTGTCATCTTCTCAGTAATAATGACTTTTTTTCCATTTTGCATTATTTAACATTTTAACTGCACATGGTTTTCATGGTAGATTTTTATGATACATTTCTAGAAAATTCAAACATTTTGCTTTGATTCGTTTTTTAATGCAAACAATTACTTGGCTAATGCTCAGAATCTTTCAAAATGATATGATATAGGGTACTTCCTTTCCTATGGTTACTAACTTCTATAAGATCAGTTTAGCATTTATTTTTGGGTTGCATTTCATACTTAATTTTTTGACAGGAATTGGAACAAAATCATCAACAAGATAAACTGCATTTGGAAAATCTCCATGATAAACAGGTAAATAAACGTAAACGGATTCCATGAGACATTTTACTTTGTGTTGTGGAAGGAAACCAGAGCTTGTTGGATTTAATCTCATTTGATTTAGTGTTCTTTTTGAGTAACAAGTTTAAACCTTTGGTTTTTAGTGACTTCAATTACTTGTTCATTTAAAAAAAACCCATTCAATATTTTGAAAAGATAATCATCTAAAAAGTTTTCGGTACTTTTCATTATCATCTCATCATCACCATTGTCATCATGATGAAATCACGGTGTGGTGTGATTGTAACACCGGTTTTGATTTGCGTGTGTGTGTTCTTTTCTAGCTTTTCTTGTTTCCTGCAATCAGACTTCAAATCAGAAAGTTTTCAGACGAAATTCTGGTTTCCAATTTAAAAACAGTAAGGCAGTGCAAACGCTTTTGCACTTATATATTGATGACCAAAAACCATATTGTGTGAACTAACAAGCAGATTTAATGACTTTGCCAAACTTACATTGAAATTTGCTTCTTATCTTATTACAAAAGCCCTATGGTCAGCATTTTTATAGGTAATTCCTATCTCTCTTAACTGAAGAGTTACAATACAATGACTTCAGCAGTTATGCAAATTTGTATTCATAGACAGCTTATACTAGGATCTAGACTGCCTGCATGAGATTGCAAATATGAAGAGTATTAAGATTGATAGTACATGTAATAGGGACTGCGTATCTCCAGTTAAACAATTTTGACCATAGTGCAACTCATAACTGTCATTTTTTTAACCTGTTTGATTAAAAATACAGTTTATATACATCATAATTTTAATACATGTACCAACATTGTACCAACTTGCCTTTGAGTGTTGCAAACTGACCCAGATCTGCATGAACTGTTGTTTAAATGCAAATTAACAACCTTTGATAAAAGTTTTTACAAATATTCAGCAGGGTGATTTGACAAAGGGTTTGGGTAGTGTGTCATTTTGTTAGTTAAATAAAACATGGAAGGTAAGTAGAACTCTTTGTATAGAGGAGATGAAATAATTTTGATATGTGTTTGTAGGTGCGAGGTTTGAGGAATGAAATGGAACAAGCAGATCAGGATAACCAGAAAAAGATCAAGAAGCTGGAAGAAGCCATCAGGTTAGGAAATAAAACTTTTGTTTTAATTTTATTTGATAAAGAACGTCATATTTACACACATTCATCATCGTTTTATAGTCTGTTTACATTTTGAGTAAAACAAGTTTAAAAGAAATTATTTTTTGTTTCTCAGGCAATGCTGCATCAGGTCAAATGCTGATGCAATGATTTATTTTATTGTATTATTTGAAAGGGGAATAACCTAATTTATAAATTTTAGTTAAAATATGAAAAATTAGTTATTCCCCTTTGTAAATCTTGCAATAAAATTAAAGTTGAAAAAGTACCTGTCTGAATTTATTTAACATTTAGGAGAAATGTGAAAGCATCTGTAATTATTGTATAAAATATACATGTACATGTTTTGGACTCCATGTTACAGAGATAAAGAGGATGAAATCAAGAGACTGCAGGAAATGAACAAGAACCAGCTGATGCAGTCGGAGAAGTCTCTGGAGGAGTTCAAGCTACAGGTGGAGAAGAACCAGACCAGGATGTATGATGAAATGAAACAACAGGTGAGAAACCAGGAAGCTGCCAGACTTCACAGAGAATCAGTTATTGGAGTGGAAAATGGATCATTGAATTCTTTTTACAAACTTA
>CM065923.1:8553652-8591152 GCA_033439105.1 Magallana nippona
GTATTGTACATGTAATAGTCATATCCCAAACATTGATTATAAGAACAATGAGAGTGTAAATAACAATTTGCACTAATGTACATTTCAGATGGAAAGAGTTGAAACTGATTTGAACAAGTCAAAGCAGGCAAGGGAAAAACAAAGTCGAGAATTTTCAAAACAGATTGATGAAGAAAGAAATCAGCATGAAAGAAAGGTATCTATAGCAACAACAAAAGAACCCTTTCCTTTGAATTCCATGTTATTAAGAACATTTTTCAGGAATTAAAATATTTATAGAAAAAAGTATTAGTATGTTTCCTTACTCTCGGTTCCTACGGAATTAATTATACCCAAATATGGATATTTTAATAAGGAACACGTTGTGTGTAATGCATATTCTCTCTGTGTTTTGTAGACAGTGGAACTGAAGATGGCCTTGGAGCATGAGAAAGCTCAAATGTTGAAGGATTTCCACACACAAAAGGAAATTGTTATATCCGAGCATGAGAAAGAGATGGACAACCTCAAAGAAACTCACCAGAACGAGCTGTATGAGCTCAAGTGTCGAGTACAGGAGAAACAAGACAAAGACACCAAGGTTAGGAGCATACTTAACATGTAGTTTTCAAAACAATAACGTGTATGGGTACTTTTGTATATTTTGTATGAAAAGCATTCTTATAGGTGACTGTTGGTGTCAGCTTTTAATTTCAACTTAACATGTACATGTACAATTAATATTTTTTCTCTTGGGCAGAAATAGAGTATGTTTTATATTTTTGGGCTATGTAATGTGTGAATAACCTTTGAAAACTGACCACAAACATGAGAACTTTTCAGAGATTTTTTTTTAACAGTCTAAAATTAGATGATGAATATCAAAGTAAACAAATCATTGGTAATGGTACTAGATTATATTTTTGTCTTTTACTTTGAATATGAAGGTGAGAGGTATTCTTATGTGTGTATCTTACTGACAGAAAATAACGAAGAATGAGCTACAGATTCAGGAGCTGAGAGAGGAAGTGGTGCAGGCCAACCAGCTCCGCAAACAGCAGCTGGTGGAACTCGGACTTCTCCGCGAGGAGGAGAAGCAGAAAATGCTTCGAGAACACGAAAATGAGGTTGGGGAATTAAATCATAATCAATCATCTTTGTCAAAAGGTTATTCAAAAATAATAATCATGTTTTCCAAGGCTTCAAGAACCAACCAATGTCTTTAACTGAGAGTATTATTAGGGAAAGGGGAATATAGATTCTGGAACTTGTGCAAAATACCATTATAATAAAAATGCAATAAAATATGTTCAAACCAAAACCAAACCATCAAAGAGGATTTTAAACCAGCATTGATATTCAAAACTTGTGCTTTATCTGAAGGATAACTACATGTATATACATGTACTTTTAAATCTCTGAAGAATTTGAATATTACATGTTGGGTACATTATAATAAGTACAAATAGTGTGATATTTTATGATGGGTGAAGTGATTTGATTACTTCTGATGAATGCATTAATAATTTTTCTGATAATAGGTAACAAAGTTGCGCTCTGAGATGGAGCAACAGAGGTTGGATCTACAGAAAACTCACAGCACAGAGTTAGAAAAGATGCTAGAAAAGGTGAGCTGTCACTCATTCAGAGAAAGAAAATTGTGTGGTCTTATGTCATGTTATTATTACCATGAACATGGGCTCTGTATTATGCTAATTACACACTCTCTTATCAGACAAATTCCAGACTGAAGGATATTGAGAGAGAATACAATGAGAGGGGACAGAAAGCCACAGAAACGATAGGAGAACTCCAGGCCAATATCAGCCATCTTAGAGATGAGGTCAAAAGGTCAGTGGTGTCAAAATCATAATTTGGAGAATGAGGGTTTCTGTTATTTTTGACTCAAATTAGTGCAAAACAAAAAAAAATTAAAGACTAAATGTTTTAGTTATATTTGTCTTAATCAAATAATGCACTTAGAAAGTACATTATATAATGGAAGCATGTACTGGTAGTCATTTAGTGCCTTTATTGCTCAGAGTCCGAGATGTTGGGGAGAAGAAATGTCAGGATGTGTCACAGCGGTATGAAGATGAGAAGAAATCAGTCAAGAAACAGTACAACTGTAATATGGATGTAAGTCTGATCACAATACGTAGTGATGGAATTCTCAACAGATATTTTCATTTCGTGATAAATGGTACAATTGAAATATTCTTTGTATGTACATGTAGATAATTAGACCATTAAAGGATAAAGTTTAAGATCGAATGCATGCACATTCTTAGTCAAATATTGGATATTGGATATCCAGAAGATTACATAAACATAGAATTAATTTGAATGGTCTGATTCTTTCAGAGTCTTCAGCGTGAGATTGAGTCCCAGCAGTCACGAAACAGGCAGCTAGAGCGCAGGCTAGAACAAATGGAGGCCGATCAAGAGGAAAAGGTATCGTAAATTGTCTATATCAGAACCACATAATCACTTAAAATTTTGTTATTCTCAATGAACAATTAGAACTAATAGATAGATAATAGATGACTGATTTTTGTTATGTCTTTAACAGATATATGTACCAGGTATATTTATTATTCCATATTTGGTTTCTCTTTTACAGATTACACACTTGAAGTTGTCATTTGAGGAGAAGCTTAGAGGCCTTGTGCCATCATCTGTTAGACAGGTACTGTATAGAAAAAAGAAATCAGTTTCAGAAGTTTCCAATGAGCTTAAGGGGAAAAAATAATCATAATTTTTTTATGGATTAATATTTTTTGTAAATTTTGTAGAAGATTCAGGACACAATAGATATCGTTTACAGAAATTTCCCTTGAGCTGAAGGGGAAAAAAACTAATAATGTAATGTCTTTTGTAATTTTTGTAGGAACTTGAGGATACAATTGGTTCACTGAAATCCCAGATCAACTCTCTACAACAAAAGACATTAATACTTCAGGAGGAGGTGGATCTCAAAAACAAGTACCCCCTTGGCCAGTTCGCGTCCAGTTCCCCGATTAAAGCTGTGTGATGATTGGACAACTGGACAAGTTGTCATAGAAGTTTGAATACAGGGAATTTCAGGCCTGCAGTATTATGTCCAAAAATATTTTTATAGATGGCCTTTTCTTCTGAGTTTTTATTTTCTCAGTGTCTATAAACAGGATTGCTGATTTGATTGTGCTGATGACAATAATTGACTGTGATATTTTTACGCAATGGCTTAATATATGTACATGTGTAAATTCTCCTTTCCATTGTTCTGTTTATTCCTTTTTTGGCAATATTTCACTAACATGTATTATGGTACTCAGAAACAGAAACCTAATTATATGTACATGTAAAACACATTCCATATATCTTAACATTCAAGTTTAAAATTTATATTTCCTACATTATTTCAGATGAACATTTTGACATTTTCTTATGCAATTTCCTGCAAATATGATTGTGTAATTTTAAATAATATCATCAAATCATGGAAAATATTCTTTTAAAGCAGTTTATGGTAGGAATATGCATATTTATACTATGAGAAGGGGGATATTTTGTGTGGAGCAATTTACACAAGTCATTCTCTTATTTTTGTTACTTTCCTTCCCACAACTATAAGTGTTCTTCAAATTGACACTTAATCTTGTCCATTTTTTTTTCAGATGTTTTATCAGACTATTTATTCCAAGTTGTGTATTCAGATTTTATCTTAAAATAATTTAAAATCTTCTCTCTGAATTTTAAAGATAAGAATCTTTAATAGTTTTTATTCTGCAAAGGAGTTTTAAATTAAGTAGATTGAATATAATTGTAATGAAATATAATTATGTATCAATTTTATTATAATGTTCTAGTTTTACAGGGTACCCATATAATAATATTAAAAATTTATTCTTTATTCAACTTGATGGTACTCTGGGCAATTCAGTCTTGATTTTGATTATTTAACCTCATAAATGTGTAAATTTACATTATTCTGTAAGAATACTCAAAATGAAATAGGAGTATGGATGTAGATGCTACAAATATTGACTTATCTATCTGAACATAGTTTTAGTATTTCCACCCTAAATATTTTATATCCTACTGTACAACTTTGATTGTTTGTCTGTTTTATCGCTCATTACACATTTTTACACCTACAGAGATAGGTTGTCTTGTTGTCCTTACAACCCCAAAGTTATGGGTCCTGTCCTCTTTTACTCTTTTCTAACTTGTGCAGTGAGTTCACTAACCATGCACTCCATTGTATTCAATGTTGTTAATGTTATGGTTGTTCAAGTAAAATCCATCATGTTAATTATGTATATGTTTATTTAATTTAATATACATTAAAGTAAGTTCAATGTCTTCTTCGTCATTTTTTTTGTTTTTGTTTAGTTAGTCAATTTTGGGGGGGGGGGGGGGGGGGGGATTTTTTTTTTGTTTAGTCAATTTTGAGAGGGGGGTTATTTTGTTTTGAGTCTGTGTCTTTTTATGACATAAACAACAAAACAGCCACTGAGGTTAACAAACACATCATGGTTATTACTGTATTCTGCAATAGATGAAGTTCCCTCCCCTGGACTTTATTTTCCCCACTTAATAGAAAGTAGTTGAACTCTTTAACCATGTCAAGGACAATCTAACAATGATTTGGTGTGATAATTTATTTTGCTACAGTAGACTCAATACCGTATTTTTTTGCAATGATTATGCTTTTTTCACAACATTATGTCCTGTATTGTTTGCTACAAGAAGCTCTTTTACATAAAAAAAGACAAATGCAGAGAAAAATAGTTACATGGACAAAAGAAACCCACTATGTATGTGTTGCTTATGGATATCTGCAAGTTTTCATAATGATTCTTCTCAAAATAACTGGAATTTACATTCTTATGAATTGTTACCCATACTCTAAGTACCAGTAGATTTTTGTAATTAGTTGAAACCAGGTTTTGATGGGATGTTCAAATTGTTAAAATTATGGCTAAATGTCTGGCCCTATCATCACTAGCTTTCCTCAAGTCTGAGTTTTTACATCAAAAGTATGCACTTTTCTTTTAAGGATTTGAGTTGAGGACCGAGTTGAGTGATTTGGGTGACAGGGCCTGATCTATTGTACAGTAACGTTACTGTACAGTAACGTTACACTAGTGTATTGGCCACAGTGATAGCCGATTGTCAGCAGTTGATTTCAGACAGAAAAGATCAACACAACTTCATTGAGGTACAGTTTTACAGGTTTATTGTAAGCCAGATATTCAAAATTGGTCATACATTTAAGACGAAGGTAACACATATTCACAGTGTACAACTGAACATCATGGTGTGTTGTCTACATCATCTACATGTACAAAATGTAAGGTGAATTGTGGTTAAACAATTCAAAAGTAATTGTTATATGGGCCATTTCAGAACCCAACACAGAAATTCTATGTGTCAAGTTCTAAATCATATACATGTACTGTAAGAAGAGTATATTTATCATAAATTCATTACAATGTATTTGTTCTTGCGCTATTTAATTACATGCATAAAATTTCACAATCATCCGACATGTATAAGAATTTAAGCACTTCAGCTGAGCACGGCAAAAATGTTTGACAGGAATTAAACTATAATCACAGAACACATTGATAAATAGCAAACCAACTTCATCTACTCGGAAGAACCTGGATTATTTTTGAAGAGGTACAATGTTACTTGTATCTAAATAATTTAATGCTGTACACAGAAATACCGGCCAGCATCAAAGATAAAATTCATTCCTATAAAATACCGGTATATCAAATTTCACTCCATTCCAAAGAATTTCAGCTAAAGAGTCATACTATTTAGCCAACTTTTGCATGTTGCTTAAAAAAAAAAAAAGCAACCGTTCAAAATTGTTGAATACCATCAGAATGTCAAACACCAGAAATTAATTTCAGTGCTTCAAAATATTAATCTTTTCTAAATAACCAATCAATAACAAAAAACAGCAGTTGCAAAATTTGCAAACCTAAATAGTATCTGTGTTTTTATACTAGTATCTGGTCCCTTATAAAAATACAACATGAATGTTTGATGAAAGTTTTATTGTGACTAGCACAACATAAAAAAAGCATCAAAGTCACCAACACAGAGAAACACAAGACACAGTTGTTGAGTGAAAAAAATGAAACAATTGTGCAAGAATAATCATTAAAGCATGATACAATTAATAGCATGACATTACATCTATGTATATGAAGGACGTTTTGTGCAAAAGAAGCATGGTATGCATTACATAATTGGTCTAGACCATAAAGGGAAGTAACTTGTAGGTTCATATTCTCAAAAGTGAAAATCGTTCAACAAAATTAGACAGCTTGATTTTACTGTAGAATATTTTACCCTCTATTGCAATTCTGGTTTCAACTTTAGTATGCTTAATATCAAGACATCAGTTTTTTTGGTAGGTTTGTCCAGTATACCTAACTTATATCTACTTGAGCACAATCGTCTACATTGCACAAAATGCAGTTTATATTTGTGAGATCCAATATAATCTTGTTTTAAAACATGTTCTGAGCAAATCAAATTCTAAAAGCAATTCCACATAAAGTTAGAAACCAAGTGAATGGTATGAATTCTAGCCATGATGAAACTAAAACCATTTAAGATACATGCACTGTAGATTCCTTATTTTATGCGAGTACTTAACTCCGCGTTTCAACCATTCTCCATCAAATCGCGAGAACATAGAATCGAGAATGCCGAATTTTTACCATAGTTTCTTGTTGTTTACATATGTCTGAAAAATAAAAGCGAGATTTTAAAATTTGCGAGATGTGCTTCTTGCGATCTTATGCAGATATTAATTCCTCGCGTTTAATTAGGAATTTACAGTATTCATTGGAGAATAAAGACATTAAGAGCCTGCTCAGCGTATTCCTGTTCACAGAACAAAAGACAGAACTATATTGTAATCTACACTCATCAAGCATCAATACTCATAACAAAACATCAATTCTTCATTTCAGGATTTGATTTGTTTCCTCTGATAATCAAATGCAACTTTCATGATATACATTAGGCAGACATGAATATTTATTCTCATTGAACAAATGTCTAAAAAGTAATGCAAAGTTGTTTTTGAATCAACCTATCAGTATTGTACATTAGAATTGGAGTACTCATTCAGATTTGCTGTAAAGATACTGCTGCTACATGTAAATCAAAATTAAAAACTTTATTTTAAACTGACTTATTCATTGAGTCCACTGTAGCCAGAAAAATGACAATGTTGATGATGATCTATATATAATAATAATGTATAAAATAAATTTAACTGTATAAAATGTGCATACATGTTGACCAGTTAAACGTGTCTTGAGTAGTTTGAACAATACTGACCCGATCCTGATATTAACACTAGATCCAGTATGACTGTTATTTGGTAACACTACAGTATAACAAGAATATCAATTGCAGTAACATACTAGTAGATATAAATAACACAAGGTTCATATCCTGGCATAGATTTAAATAAACCAAGAATGTGTAAATAAGAATATGAATCATAAACATTTTCATTTTTAATACAAAAAACCAACATAATTTTTTCTCAGATTTAGACACTGACAAATTAGAGAGTTGTGATAAAGAAAAAAAATAGCTCTTGCGTTGATTTAAACTGTCAATTACAGCAAAAAAAGAAAATTAATTTGAACAATTCCCCATACCCTGAACTACAGCACACTCAACAGTTCCTTCACTACAATCAATATAATTGCACAAGGGTAATACTTTCTTTGTTTTTCAATATAAAATACAAAAATGGGCTAAAAAATAAGTGCCACCATTTGATTGAAAATCTTCATTTTGGCTTTTATTAATATTACAGTAACTACATATTTTTAAAGGTTTTGGTTTGATACAACATGTAGATACAGGTTTAAGACAAAAAGATACGGTGTTGTATTTCATCAATTCTGTTGTAGTCCAGCAGAAGACGATAAAGCAGATTTGCTGATCACATGGTTAACAATGCCTCCACTCATGTGTGGTTTTATCTGGTCAGGGAACCAGTCAACAAGTGCACTCATTGGTCAGTATACAGCAAGAGAAGTCATTTCATTGGTGGGTACAGAGCACAAAGAGAAGTCCTCTCATTGGTCAGTATACAGCACCAAGAGTCTCACACAAACTACTGATTGTGTCTCTGTACACTCACACCCATTCATCCATTATTATCTGATATCTCGGCTCTATCTGGCATTCATTGTTTGTTGTATCGCTACAAGAGAATACCAGACAACATATATTATTTGCGTTTCTTTTTTGCAATTTGTAAGAATAATGATACTGTACCCCAAAAATGTAGCAAAAAGAACAGCCCATGGAAAAATTCATTACACTGTTAAGGAAAGCACATAGTTGTGTAGATCAGACTGATCAGAAACACCTTGCAACTGTCTTACCAGCAATGATTTCTGACTTCATCTTGTTCATTTCCAGTCTCATCTCGCTGAGGATTTCTTGTTTGAGAGATTCCAGGTCCCCACTCCCACCACTGGCCCCTGTGGGGGGTAACGAGGAGGCTATGGTATCCTGACCGGTCAATGAGGGTTGCCGTCTGTGGAAAACCCCAAAACATTCATTACAATTCAGATTGGATTTCAGAACAAGCTACACTAATGCATATCTGTGCATTTACCAGTACACATTTATTATTAGTAAAAAGTAATTTCCTGCTTATTAATAATTTTTGCTGAAGCCTTAAAGAATGCTTTGACATTCAAGCTGTTTTGAAGATACTGGTAAATGTAGATCTACATTTAAGAGCAGTGCTAATGAAACTACATGTAGTATTTTTGTTAAGACTTGTGTTAGATTAAGTGCATGACTGTTATTTTTTGAATACTTTCAATGCCACCAGTTTTGGGACATCAAAGTATATCAATACATCCATTCAAAAGACAAGTAAGGACATAGAAGAACATTCTTCATTGGTGAGAGCATTTTCTTTAAAATGCTGAAGAAGACATATTTGTGTTCAATGCATGAGAATGTGAATAGATGTTTGGATATCAAATTTTTTGAATATATGTAGCAAAATAACAGTAATGGTAAATACTATCAAGTTCACTGAAAATAATCTAAGGTAAGTTTTTAACCTTGACCTGAAAATGATTTATGGTAACCTTCTTTTTAATATAAATCTGTGACAAAAATATGCCATCAATATGTTAAAACTTGGCCTTTACCAAGTGTTATTACTCATTACAGCTAGGTTTGAACATTCAACGATGTAAATCCTTTATTGTTAAACAAACAAATCTCTATATCAGGGAAACAGTTTGAACTGAGATGTAAACAAAAAAAAATAATAATAAATTTTTCCTTTTTTCCCTATTTGTTGGCATGTTGTTAGATAATTTAAGTACATATGTCATAATGTCATTGTAAATAAATATTTAGTTATATAGACAATTCTGACCAGGAAGGGGTAAATTACACAATAAAAACTCATGAACAGGATGTGTGAATAGTTCAAGGACTTATTTCCATATTTCTCCATATGGTTGAAATAACACTAGAAAACAGAAGAATTGCAGTAACTATTTACATATTACATCATCAATATATTGAGCAACAAGGATGACATTAATGCTTATAGTGAAAGATAATCATGCAAGATGGTTGAATAAATTTGCAACAAGGAAGCAATAAAATATAAATAGAAAGCAAATATAATTCAAATATGGTTAATAATGAAATTGTTTCATTCTCAACAAACCCAAATGCTTGCAGACTCTTCATAAGCCTATCTAATTGCATCTCATCAGAGCTAGAAATGGGAAGAGAGAATAAGAGGCACATTGTCAATGTGAACTAAACTCACGATAACACTTTATTTAGTGAAGTTCGTTTGGGAACTTCTGCTGAAACTCGATTTGAAAGCTCTGAAGGTGTTGAGGACGTCCTGACAAAGTTCCTTGGGAGGGTTTGAGCTGAACTATCAACACCAAGACATCACAGTAGCATCATAGGTAACATTTATGACATGAGAAAGTTTGCTATATTGGTTGGGAAGCACAGCAGACAACACACAGTAGTATATTTACATGTAAACAATGTAAAAATATTGTTTTCTTTTTTTTCTAATCCATGACATAACAACTCAAAAAGCATGATATGAAGTTCAAAACAGCTAGAAATGTAAAAAAAAAATAAAAACAGACAAAAGGGCAATGCATTGCTTCAGCCATTTATAGCACAAGACTTGACCATAGATACACAAAGACATGTTTCCCTACAAAAAGCTATGTTGGATTTGTACATGTAAATGACTTACTTTCTAGCTGGTGTAGGAGAATTTGTGGTTCCATTCACAATCTTAACTGGAGCAGGGGGTGGGGGGTGGGATCCTCCCCGCTTACTTCTGTCTTCTGGTGGAGTGGATCCCTCATTACTGGGCTACAAAACACAAGCCACATTAAGTGTCCGCTGACTTTACAGTTAGGTTAATCATTACAACATAAATTACTTTACCTCAGACATCTTCTTTACACAAAAACACATTAGAGGTAACCACTTACGGATTCGTTTTGGGAGGCTTTCTTCCTCATGGCTAACTTTTTGGCGAGGTCACTCATGAAGTCACCTCCCCCTCCCCCTCCTCCCCCACCCATACTGCTCACACTGGCACTGCTGCTGTTTCCAGTTATACCACCATTACCACCGCCACCACTAGATTCTTCATTCTACAACAACAGTTTTAATTAAAACCACATTTTCATTCCTGTATAAGAAAAATATGATTCATTTTCTCTCTTCTCTCTCTCTCTATCCATCAAAATAAAAAATTAGAACTCAATAAAATATACCTTAATAAAAATTGTAGATTTTCTAAACATCTCTCAGAGAGAGAGAGAGAGAGAGAGAGACGAGAGAGAGAGAGAGAGAGAGAGAGAGAGAGAGAGAGAGAGAGAGAGAGAGAGAGTATGTTCACTAGTATTACAAGTACATTGAATTACTGTTGATAAGTCTCATATCACTTACATGTGTTTTCTTCAGTTTAGCTTGTTGTAAGGCTGCAGCCAAGCCTCCCCCTCCTCCACCACTTGGAGCCGGTGGGGCTGCAGAGGGGGGTGGTGGGGCTGGGGGTGCCCCTGGGGCCGGTGGGGCAGGAGGAGCCGGTGGGGCTGCAGGGGCTGGTGGGGCCGCAGGTGGGGCTGCTGGGGCAGGGGGTGCAGAGATGGGGGGACCAGGGGGTACCACCGGCTGGGAGGGGATCTGCGGTGGAATGTGAGGCTGCATGGCAGGCACCTGCTGTGGTTCCCTGTATTGTGGGGGAGCTGCAGAATAAAAACACCCATTTCTTACAGGTTTAAAGAGCCATTTCTCTATCGCTAAGATCAAATAGATGTATTCGGGTGATATGATGTTCCTTTGATGCAATCTTAGGCATATATTGGCTGAGATCATAGATGTATTTGTGTGATACAATGCTCCTTTGATGACCTTATAATCATCAAACTAAATGTAAACATTTAACACTGTCATAACTTTCACTGAAGCCATATGTTTTAATTAAAAACAATCATAACTTTAATATCATTATACTCCACATCCAGCGATGTTTTCATACTTTTTTTTTATTCCGCAAGCTTAACTTCACTGTAATTGCATTGAGGGAATAGATCCTCTGACCCTGGTAAGATCTTTCTCCTTCACTTCTCAACATATACAGTTTTAATAAGGAAGTAAAAACCACACTTACGTGCCCCGCCTGATGGATGTCTCTGATGTCTTTGATAATCTCCCGGACTAAAAAAAAAATGTCTTTATTTAAAACAATATATCTTTCATCAAAAATTGTTTAATATATCGACTACATCTTGCTAAAAAAGTTGAAAAATATTCACATTAAAATGGAATGAAAGAAATGACAATCTTTCTATTGAAATAACACATATTTATATACTGAACTTTAAATTACATTTTCACTTTTTGTCGTAAAGGACATTTAATGAAAAGGCTTCCTCTTGCCAACAAATTTGAATTTTTTGTATTAGCATGTAATGGAAAATGACAATTGGTACATTTCATCTGATTCTAAACACACATTGAAAGACAATACCCAGTTACTTGTGACTTGAACTTAATTTATTTTGTTGTTGTTTCCGTGCTTTCAAAGTTTCTTTTAGGATCCAAAGTATAAAGCTTGATTTCTGATGCGTACAGCTGTTCATGATTTTAATGTTTCCTGTTATTGAATGCTTACAATGCTAATAAGTATTACAATAATTTTGAAAACTCTTTTATACATTTTTGTTATACCACAAAATGGCAGCATTAAGCAAATGATTGAACCCTCTTTAATTTAGTATTAACAAATGTTAGCTATGCTGTCTGATGTACTGAAAATGCTTGTTATGCTTACACTGTTAATGCCAGTAAATGCTGCTGCTCTTTGTGACAATGCTGAATCATATGTTTAATTTAAAGTTGAATCTTATTTCTACTCTGATGTTGACATCATAAACTAATCCGTGTAGTGTATTATCCTCCTTCTTAGGTCTATCAATCAATACCAGCAAAGGTAATATTTTTTCCAGCAACGTAAAGCAGAATTTTCTTTGATTTTAAGTACATCCACCCTTCAGAGTATAAGTAATTATGTACTGTGTAGAAGATGTAGATTAGTGATAAATCCATACTCTACTACATTATTGTCCAACCCATGTTTACATACTCTTAGACGAGGTGACACCTGGCAGATGTTTATATTATAATACTTGTATGTGATGCTATATAGTTACCCAGAACCTGTGCAATCAACATGTGAAAATAACAAACAGACACAAAACTAAAACACAATTAATGTGCACACGGTCACTGGAGGAGTTAGCTTCAACATAAATCGATGTGTTACAGTTTAAACAGAACAGCTCAAAAACTTACTCAGTGTTTGGCTCGCTAGAGTAAAATAATTTGAATACATTCTGATAATCAGTTAGTGACACTACTGTATGTACAGGTATTACTTTAATGGAACAACTGACTTAAACTAAGCCCAGTTGGAATAGTGAAAGATGTTAATAAAATTTCATACAGTAGGGCATCTTTACAGTATTATACAAAATTTACAGCGAATTTCATTAACTTTGTATTTGTACATCACAAAGACCATGAAGAAGGTACACACACTTTGTTCCTGCATAGTGTAACACTATATACTTGTAAGCAATGGAAAAACAAGCTAAATTCTGAATTTGGTAAAACCCGACAAAACTCAACCTTATGAATACTGATTGTGGTTAATACTACACTACTAGGAGACTGATAGACAGGGTAGTACTCACTCTGGTCCATTCTGCTGGGGCTGTGGGGGTAACCCCGGTGGTGGCATTGCTGGTGGACCGGGTCGTCCTGCATCTACAGGGGCATATAAAGTTCATTCAAAAGTCTGCCAAACAACCATCTTACACAAGTACAGTTACAATAGTTAAAGCAAACTGTAGCAGTGATTTCATTAGTTTAAATGAAATATTCATCAGAAAGTTAACTTCTACAATACTTAAATACAACAGTATAGAACAAGCGTTTTAGGTACATGTACACTATACATGTTTATTAACAACTAACTTCAAGGTCAATACTATAATAAATCTATCATATCTTTTTTATCATATCTTGGAATGGAGTTATTTAGAATAGATGTTCAAAAAATGAATTATATTGACAATGTTATGAATCTTACTGTTTATGGTATCCAAAGCAGTGGCCATTGCCTGAGCAAAGCATTCTGCATCCTCCTTGTTGGCAAAATTTAAACCATAAACCTGACGATTGTCTCGCCATTGATGAAATGTGGGCGTGGCTTGGTTATATTTCAGACCACGTATGATTGCACAATTTATGACCACCTACAAAATATAATTACATCCATGTACTGGGTACTTACAAAAATAAGAAAGTAGAGACTTCAAGGGAGGTAAAACTCCATGTCCTACAAAAACTTTCATTTTCATACATTATTAATTCATAAAGTATAAAAGGTATAAATTTTATATTTACAAGTGTTCAGAAGGAAAGTTACCTCATGGTCTTGCAGCTTCCTGCCCACAACCCTGAATGTGTTATTGGTCGTGTGGCGATAAATCTGGACCTTGGAGAGACCCTGTGTTGTACCGCTAGCCACCCATTTCTTGGCAGCATCATCATATAACATGACATTGGCCCGGCCTGAAGCTATTGGGACCTCACTGAAAGAAATAAAACCACAGAATCAATTACTGTAACAATGTTCTCAGTGCCCTCTCTCTGTAAAGGAAATGGACCGGTATTTAATTGCTAATCGTAAAAAGACCAGTATTGGCCATTTCTGGTAATTTTATACTTGCATTTTCTTTTAGTCACTAGACTGAGGGAAGCATTTAGCACAATCTATGAGGTTTATTTTCCAACTTCTGTCTAACATATACCAGTACCCTAAATATAGGCATATTTTCTGACTGCTGACTTCACCAAAAATTTTCTACTCTACCTGATGTTCAAAAGAATACCTTAATCATTTTGCAAAATCTATGATTTTAAAAGGCAATAATTCTTTTGACAACTTTTAATATAAAATGTTACTATCTACTAGTATACAAAGAGACAAAGGAAATGAATGCTTATGAAATCTACAGAATGATTCAACCTATATCATCTTGGGTATAGAAAAACTTCCTCTGATACAAATTAACTGAATTTATACAATTTCACCAAGTTCACAGAGTAATTTTAGCGACCAGTTGACACAATAAAGTAAATCCAGCCAATTATCGCCTTGCTCAATACACACTGAGAGACCCATCAATAACCTACATCCCCGAGAGACTGGTGTGGAAGTACATATTTCCTGAAAGGTCCTTCATTTTTCTGCAAAAACTGACAAGCCTTCACAGCTTTAACAAATCACTTCACAATTCCATTTGTAGTACTTGTGTCTTAAACAGCTGTTAAACAAGTGCAGCCAAACAATTTGTATATCTGTGCCTTGTCAATCAGCAATATATTTTTTTTATTTCAGAAAATGTACTTATTCAATGAAACAATATATCAGGCATTGTACAGCCAGTCGGAATGAACTCAACACATATGTAAGACAATATACATGTACATGGTTAATAGACCCAGAACACGTAACTCATTCAGTAAAGTCGTTGACATGATTTAACTGATTTACTGACAACAAAAACATTATCTCCTCTGTCCATCGTCCAAACAATACACACCTGAAATCTCAGGTAGACTAAGGTTAGACCATGTTACAGATCGCCCATATACCATTACAAAAACGGGGAAAAGGAGGGGCTTATGTTGATATTATTAGACTCTGATCAATGACATAATAACCACCAGTAACACTCATCCGATATTTCCTGTTACTGTACTCCTGTTATTACAGTATGTGTATAGGAAGGTTACATTCAGTGTATGTGTATTCATGAGTTTGCACCGTACTACAGACCATGTCCTACTCACACACATCTCCTTCTGCCTTCATGCTCAAGAGCTGAATTTTCTGTTCTCATACATTCAGTGTGTGACTCAATTTCTCCAAATGCTCAGTAACAGAAACTATCGCTGATGACTTATAGCATTATGTACTCTAAACCAATGTATTCTGCTAGGTATACACTCATGAGTCATATTGCTTAGTTGCTAATGGCAGAGTTTCATACACTTACTGTTTTCTTTGTGAATAATAGGAAATCCATTTTTTGTGTGTGTGTATCCAGCTGTTTTCACCTGTTGGATTATTTACCATTCTAATGAAAAGGCTACTATTACCGTTATGCAACATAAAACATTGTTTAATCATAGATACAAATTGGAAAATGAAGAAGAAATAAAATACGATAGTTATTTAGATAGTGGTTAAATGTAATGAATATCTCATGCTTTGAGTCTATTATAACCCAATACTGTATGTGTCATCTTCAAATCAATTATTACCACTATCTAATATTAATGTTGAGAAAACAATGACATTCGTCATATGACTTAGCATCCAGTAGAGCATGGATTCATTATGATAACATAAATTAGTGTCACAGGTGAATAACTTGTCCACCAACTACTATTAAGTAATCAGTACTTTGTAAGCAATAAACTATCCGGTAATAATAATATTTAAGTTGTAAGAAATGCATTGTCCTTGTCATTGTCCAAAGAGTTCCTCATAATGGATGTTTATATACAAATGATACATCATAATAGATAAATTTAAACGATATTACTTTGGCTTCGTGCACTATACATCAAACCCTGACTACCTTGCTACTTGCCTAATGTTAAGTTATAGAACATGCACAAAACAACACAATTTTATGAATGATGTACCAGTAAAAGACCACAATTGGTGGCTTTTGTATAGTTTTCATCCTTAAAAGTTTTGCTGATTTTTTTGTGTGATTTAAATATGTATATAGTGTCAACAACATCCAGCCAGTGTTCAACAAACTAAAAAATAATACTATTCCACAACATGTATATGTACCAGATAGTACCCAATAGTCACTAGTAGTGGTCCCAATTTTGTTTTTAGTCGAGCTATCCCATTTCAGGCACTGAACTTATGCCTCTGCTGGGATACTGTGTTATGCTTGCCACAAGACATTTCAGGAAGTTCTTCAAAAGTAAGAGTTTTAAGAATCAAAATAAGGAAATGGTTTAAACACTCAAAATGTGTTCACATGAACATGATAAAATTTGTGTTTGATAGCGATTTCCTGTCTGATCGCTTTATCAAACATTTTACCAGCTCATTTAATATCACTGCAGATAATCGGAGGCCTTATGCTGGTATTTCACAGAGAGTTTTCATTCTCTGTTACCGCCTTACACTTTCATGGTATGCTGTACCTGTCCAGGTGTAAACACACCTTTCGGTTACCTGAGAAATGAGCCAGCTAATGTATAACGTTCATTGTGTGTTTGATGCAGCAACACTACCTTGACATCCCAAATATGACAACAATGATGGTTATTTAATGACTGTGAACAAAAATGTTTATAGGTAGATGGATAACAACCTTTCACACCTGTACTTTTACCACAAGGAAAACTTTCAACCCTCTCATCCTGATTTGAAAACTAGATAATTAATAATACATGTACATATAATGAACATATGGGAGGAAATGCAGTACATTTTAAACTAGATAAAAAAAACACCTCATGTTTCCTTATTGGTTTAATGAAGAGAGTTTCTTATTACAAGTTAACACTCTGAACTCAACATTAAAGATTTATTAGTAAGACATTAATAAAATCGCCACATAACTGATAAACATACATGCTATATATTTTTAAATAAAACATGTATTATCAACAAACTTTAGACCTCAAACTTCATAAAATTTAGTCAAAGTCCAAGAATGTCACAGACACTGCATGGTATATGGATGCATCAATTAGACAAAGAAGGAAGTTTGCATCTCACAGAGTTAATAAAATGCTTAATTCGACAAACATTTATGTCAAATTCCTGATCACTCTTCCTTAAAGAGTGTCACATATATACTCTACAAAACCCACATAAATTTCAGTTGATTTTATTGAAATTAAGGGCTGTATGAAATTATTACCGTAGATATTCTATCATATCAAAATAATTCATTTGGGATGGTATTCTTACTATTCAAATTCCACTAACAAATAAAAGATAAAAATAGAGAAATTGGATGATTTTCTATCCATATCTGATGAAATCTAAGATACTAAGGAAAATCTCCAAAACTTTTATGAGAGAGCTACATGTCTATAATCATGCACCATAAATGGTATAGGAAATTAACTTGTTGAACATAT
Source organism: Magallana nippona (assembly GCA_033439105.1). Lineage (NCBI taxonomy): Eukaryota > Metazoa > Mollusca > Bivalvia > Ostreida > Ostreidae > Magallana > Magallana nippona. Next base: position 8,571,443 of record CM065923.1, read on the forward strand.
GATTACATATGAACCAATCATGTAACATCTATGTAATGTATTAGTACCGTAATTACTACCGGTAAATGTATTGCAAATCCTATATCTAGCAAAGGATAAAAATACACTTTGAAGGAGGAAAAGAATGACAAGTAATGAAGATCCTCAATTCTATATACCGGTACCTATATTCTGTACTAGCTGACATAACAGCTAAAGGAAATGCAATTTTGTTTTCATGCAATTTTTAAGTAAGTTGGGGAAAAAAAAAAAGAGATTTTCAAGTAGTGAATACAGACTTGTGGCAATAGATGAAGCTCTATAAACTGTACTTCATACTCCATGATCAGATTACAACTACATACATGGAGGCAGATGTCTCCATTCTCACAGCTGACATGACAGAAAAGCTGTCAATGGGACCGAGATGACCATTGGTTCAATATTATTCTAGATTTTTACTTGTTCGAAATTGATCATTTTCCATTTCCTCTCACACACACAAATGAGCACAGATCTCTAATGCTGATCATGACTTAAAAAATCACATGGTACCACATCAAAGCTGATACTAGTACAAAATGAACCAAACATTTCCTCTTGGCACCAAACAAACACTAGTAAACAGAATTCATCAATGAACATAGACAAAAACTCACCACCAAAACTATATGTACACAAACAAGCTTCTGTTTAGCTGCTCATCATCTATACTTATCATAACCAATGAAGTAAAAGGAATAGTGACTTAACACAAACCCTGGCTGAGCATCGTGGTGAGCGGATACAACCACCGGTGAGTGGATTAGGGGTGAGGGTCTCCGGGCCGGCTTCTCTTCATCAGGCAGTGGAGGCAGCTCTCGAGATTTGTACTTTCGATTCATCTCAAAAAGAGCAGAAATATCCAACCCCTCAGTCACTTAATCTAATTAACCATGCAGACTAGTTTACGATCCCAAATAGACATGGAAAACAATTCCACGACTCTAAATGTGACAGCTGAATACTTCCTGGTGTTCTTCTAATCCGGTACAAGGAAAACACCAATCCGCTTCATCATGTACGTATCTACACGGAGATTGTACAGATCTCAGTACTTGGAGAACAAGCGTTTGCTATAAATACAATGTCCAAATCCTGCCCCAGCCCTGCAATAACTACCACCACACAGATCAATACTCCCCTCCAAGATCCTCCTTGATCTGTGAGAAAATGTCCTTGTTTTGTGTGTGTGCTACAAACTTCCTGTCAATTTAACCCTCTGTCATACAGATACTTTGAGTGTTCTAATAAATTGGGAAATACAGTAGTTGAACATTTTAATGATTCGTTGCCTTATTTCAATGAGCGGTCATTGTAAAAGGAAATTAGCCACAAATGAAGGTAAAACTTCTCACTATATCAGTTTCCTTCTATAATCTGATATATGCTTCAATCTAAAAACATAAAGTCTAATAATTTCAAAATGGAGATAGGCTTATTATATCTTTTTTAAAAATCTTAAAATCACTGATATTCCATTATAGACAATAATTCTTTTTTTAAATGTTTAAAGAAATTTTTCCCTAAATTTTAAAAACAAAAAACAAAATCACTCAGCATCCAATTACCTCATTTTCAAACTCTATAGCTGTATGAAGTTCCATATATCCATATGCAATCGTTGAATTTACCAATGCTTTCTAGTTCACGCCTCAAAAAAATACCACATAATGATATCAAAAAAAAATCATTGGAACACAAAAGCCCTGCTTTTACTCTTTAGTGGAGTTTGAGGAAATTTGCACAAATATCAAGGAAATAAACTATTCATCTAGATCACAAATACAGGGAGGAGTGGAATGTCTCCAGTCTACATTTTGTTTCCACATCCGAAAAAACGCTCCAATCTCCATGAAGAATCAAAGTCCAAAAATGAATTAATTCCTGAAGTGTGTATGTAACTTTCTAGCAAGACCTATCTTACAAATATACTTCTCGTTTAAGAAAGCTGCTGAACAGCTTTCAAGAAGTTATTCAGATCACTTGAAATCCTGACTCATCATGAACAGAAAGAAACATTCCAGACCGGTGGTATTCTAGACTACCACTACACTCTCTGTAAGACTCGCGTCTCCCGTCAATCATCACCACACTGCAATAAATACATTACCTATCAAAAAAACATATGGAGTCTGATCCCTTGTGATCACGTAAAAGCCAGTATAATTGTGTGATACCTGCCACCATACATCCCCCATAATACAAGAGGATTTACTGGTAAACCCTCAAAATGTCTGCTCTTTTAACTCTGAGCCAAACGTTACGATCCCTGGAATAATTGTTTAATTAAAATGTTTATCTGCCTAACCCCCCTTTTCTCATTGAGTATCTGTACATGTATTTGCATAGTATTCCATTTACTTAAAGTCCTTCATCTTACCCATATGGAGTTGTATAAAGCTCATCCTCCTCTCGGCTAACAGCAGAAATTGTATCATATGGATTCTCATATGAATATTCCATTCTGATGATGAAGTCTACTCACATGAGTAACAGTTCCGAGTCTATCACACACCTTGTCCAAGACTGCTGAGATAAGGTTCCTGGTTCATCTCCAAGGTAGACTTGGTGAACACAGAGACACAACAATGCTAATTTGATTGATGAAAAGACTGTTTTGCTGGGAGCAGAGACAGTAATTACTGGTATGTAAAAAGTTAAAAAACAATATCTTAATTACTAGTCACTACTGTAATTCCATCCTCTGTTTCAATCCCTTTGAAAATACCACATGCAAATCATCACCCAGTGGAAAAAGAGACAAATCCAGAACTAGACATTTGGAATGAGACATTCACGAATTAAGTAATTTCATTTGCAGATAATATTCTGAATAAGCCTGAATATTCTAGATCACAAAGGATGCAAGGAACATGCCAAAATGATGACAATCTATTCCATCAAAATCCAGCCAAAAAGCAAGCCGACATTCTAATTTTCCAACTGAAAGACTATCACACGGCTTTCAACAAAGAGGAGCAAGTATTAGTGAACTTACAAAACCAGTAGCCGATTCAAAGGCCACTTATCTAACGAAACATGTGCCTTGGTCTACAGATGAACTTAAATTGAGCATTTCCTTTTTTCAGACTGGAAATCTCTGCATTAATGATGAATGAGCATTGAACAATTGTTTGAAAAGAAGATACTACTAAATGGAGAGGTTTCATAAACTCACATGATTGGTACAATACAATTTTTTTCTCTCTCACTTTTTTCACTGGAATTTGTAATGAGGACACTAAAAGCATTGACATATGGACATTCTTTTATTTTCAGCTTCAGTTTCTGCAACCCTCTGAGGAGAAGAATTTCCAGATACAGTTTAATGGTGGCTTGATGGAACAGATCTAATACTCGAACTCTCATTTCTTCAAAATGGTTAAGCCATTGATTTTCACAGGATGATGACTTGCACACATTAGGTCAGTATTGTCCTAAATTATAATAAATGTTTGATAGGCTATGCCCATCAGTTAATAATCTTTATTTTCTGACAAAGTGATTCAATAATGGATATAGTTGATTTTCAGTGGAACTTACATGGGTATCAAATTTTCCATTATAATTAGACCTAACAAAATTTACACTATGGTTTGACACTCTTGGTGCTGTTTCATTTTGAATATTTGATCATGAAATGCAAGTGATTGATGAAGGCTCAAAATGCATTATTGAGTATGTTCTCCATAAAGCTTTGATCAGAGACAGATGAATAATTCATTATTTTTATTTCCTTCCAATTAAATCGGTGTCAAAAAACCCCCAAGAAACTGGAAGAGTCAGAAAATGTACATAGTAATTAACAGTTAAAGTATGGAAACCCGGCTGTCTGGGCTCTGGAATTTTTTTTAAACTTGTAACAAAACAAAATGCTGGGAAGAATCAGAACAGATGCTAATGTAAAGATTGTGCTTTCATGAATTCCCTGTCAATATCAGATTTAAAGCGTGTTATCACATAAGCCATACTGCATGATTAAGATATACCAACAGTCAGAGCTGTTCTGTATGTAACTTCATCACAGAGAGGGTAGTGAGAATCTTCATCATCTGAATGAATTTGTTTGATCAAATCTAAAAATCTCTGCTGATTGTGTCATCTTAATGAACTTTAAGTGCTAAGTAGGTCCAAATATACAATAAACAATTCACATTTAGTATATTCAGTTATGATAAATTATATCAGATGCATAAATTACTCTTTCATGAGTTACTTAGGAATTTAGTTTGTCACAAATACAGTGCACAGAACTCACTAACCTAGATTCTGGAATGTTAAAGACTGACTACTGCACTAGCAATTATCAATAAAAACAGAAAATAATCAAATGATACAAAAATAATCTATGAAAAGTCCTTCCACTTGCTGCTGAAGCTGGAGAACGAAAAGTGAGATAGATTGAAGTAGACCATAAATCTGAGGGAAGATATTGAAAATTATATGGCAAGATTAAGAACGAGGAAGTGGCAGAATATTCAGAACAGCAGCTGATATCAATATATAATTTAATTCTGGTTGTATCGCAGCATTTGATTGGATAGAAAAATTTAGTTAAATTTGTATAAACTTGGTTTGCACGTCCCAAGACACGTCACAATTAATGCATCAACGTCAAAAACGTACTAATCCGCTTGACTTTACGTTTCAATTTTGAACAGCTTAATATCATTTTTAAAAGTAAAACGCACTCAACAAGTACAGTAATTTACAGAAAATTAAATTATAAGGAATGAACTCAATATCTACCCAAGTTATAAGAGTATAACCTGGGTTGGGGCAATTTATGCTTTTTTTATAATCCGCTTCGCAGATTATAAAGCGTAAATTGCCCCAACCCAGGTTATACTCGTACAAGTTGAGAAGACATTGAATTCATTTCTTAAGGAAATGAAAAAAAAAAAAAAGATGAGAGCAATATACATGTCCTATACCTTGGACATGTGCTAAGGTTGGATGAAGACAAGATACCGGTAATCAGATCTATGAAATTGACTCAGAAAGAGGAAACCTGATACATAAAAAGGGAAATGGTGGAGGACCAATGTACAAGGCAGAAATTAAAAAGATTAGATACAACTAAAACACTGTAAACAGGAAAGCAAGTGATAGGAGCTGGCAGTGCAGAGCTTTGTTTTGAAATGAAATCCAGCTACTTATTAGGCAAAAGTGGTTAGCCTCATGACTGTTTCTCCTGTTGATCTTTCTCTCATTATGATTTGTTCAATTCAACATGTGCATATGGTACAGGGATGGAAATCAAAAGAAGTAACCAATGATAATAGAAAAACTGCAATCTGAATTAAATTCCTTATAATATCTACGTCAAACCAAAAACATTAAAATAGGTTTAAACTAGTTAACATACTCATTTATATTACATCCACCAATATCAGGGACAATTTTATAAAAGTTACAGTGCTTTCACTGCCCCGAAGAAACAGGGATTTTAATCAATTGTCCCATTGTCTGTAACTTGACCTGCTTTTACTTCTGCATAGTGCTAAATTGTTATAAGTGTTTTAACTCATAAAGAAAACCATCTTTGTTCTTTTTTCAGTTTACTGGCTGGGTTAATTCGTAGTTTTACATATAACTTCCTATTAATAAAGTCAAACTATGCAGTGTCCAGAAATAAGTAATGCAATAAATGCACGGTTGGACACTTAAATTTCAATCTCTATAACTCATACACCTCCACTTATAATAAATGTACATGTGCCAACTAAGAGCCAAATATGTAAATGTAAGCTGATCAATTCAGCCTGCATTTTCAAAATCATATATTATAAATAAACCCTTGAACACATTTCTTCATGACAATCAAAAGATGTTTCAATAGTGATCTACATTTTGAACTCATGTTACTCTAATGCAATAATGTTAAATGGAAGAACTCACCTAACTGCTATATATCATACTTGACCCATTCAGTGAGATTTAAATTTTATTCTACAACTACAATCCTTTTTTTTTCTATCATGAAGTCCAATATGATTCATAAAAGTATATTAATATGTGATGTGCAATCTGCCAATGTGATTTATATATAAAAAGGCAAGCAGAGAGATAAAATAATTTTGATTTTCTTAAATAAAAAATCAAATATAAAAAGACAAGTGTGTCATACATTTATTATCAGTTATCTTGTGACTCAGAAACTTATCATTTCTCAACATGTTCAAAAAGAAGAATTCTAAAATTTCAAAGAACGCGGTCGATTTCAATCATAAATTTAAAAATATACAATAAACGTTTCCACTTCCTTCATTTACAAAACGGTAGTCCTTTTCAGTATGATAAATACAGCACTGATCGATTACATGAGCTAAGCATGTCTTTAAAATGACTATTCTTTATTTTGGAGATTTTCTTACCTCATTTTCTAATAATTTTTCAGTGCAACAATAGATGTTGACATTCGCTATGCCTCCTTGTTTAGGTTGACAGTCACTCAGGCAAAACAATTAAGTGGCCTATTTGTTTCTCTACAGGAAACCTCTTAGTTTCCGGATTTGCTATGTTACATATCTTCCTCATCACAAAGTGACGCCATATTTTTTGACGTCTATTGCATGCTGGGAACTGTGCTTTCTATTTGCATTAGGAAGAAACCTCAGAATATATCTCAATATACTAACTTTAATGTAAAAATATAAGAAATAATTTTTATATGGACTACAAGTAATCATAAATGTAGCATTCCCACTCTCATTTTCACATTAATAGCAAAATTACACAATGGTAGTTCTAATTTCAGGAGAATATAATTTTAAAAATCAGTGGCGATAATTTATTTTTCAAAATAAAATTTCAACAAAATATGACTGTAATATTTTATTTAAACATAAAAAAAATAATAAGTCTAGATTTGTTAAGATTAGATGGCAATGAATAGTTAACAAGGTTAGATATACAAGATCTATCAACTTTTCATTTGTTTAATTTTATTTTATCTAAAATATTAAAATTTTAATTGGATTTAACTTTGATTATTCAAATCCTTACATATTCTATAATCAGTTTTCCTAATGTGATTCCAGTTGAAGATATTACATTAAGAAAACAAAACTCTTTTCGTACATTAGCATTACCTTGATATTTACCACTTCCGGTTTAAAAATCGGTCACGTTGCATATGTAGCATATTGTTTATATTTAAAGGAAAGGAAAATGACCTATCTAACTTCTTGGGAGGAATTTGCGAAAGCTGCCGAACGTCTTTATTTAAATGACCCACAAAAGGTAACGCATACATCGATGTTATGCTCATTTCGTAAACATAAACATGATAAATTCCTTGGCCGACCAAAAATCACTGAATCACTGGCACTGAAAGTTAATGTAAATATATTGTATGTGCATGCATATTTACATTAACTTCCAGTGTCCGTGATTAACATCAATTATTTGTTTGTTTTTACTTTTTCTGTTGTATTCACTTTATTTTCAAGCTTCAAAAATGTAACACGGTTATTTATTAAATTTTGACAAATCTTTGCTTTGAAAGTGTTGTCAATATAGAGAGGGTATATATAGTATCACCCTTGCCACACACTTAATAGTTTATTGATTAAAATCCAGATGTTATGAATAACTTATGATTTTAATGAATAAAGTAGTTCATTAATATGTATCAATTTTTTTTTCAATTCATTATAAGTTTGAAAATTTAGAAATTTTGTGTCCAAACTACATTCATTTAGGCCTAAAAAAAATGTATGTTTAGGGTAACACTGATGAAAAAATTAGGTAGGTAGGGATTTTGTTTTTTTATTTTATCATATTTTTTTTCTATATTTAAAAACAGGTTTTTAATGGAAATAATATGAAAATCATAGTAAAATGAAAAAAGACATCTAAAAGTGGTAGGATGGGGGCATGAGGTTAGGTCGGGTTACCCTAAACACACAATGTTTTTTTTTTAGGCCTTACTAGAATGAAAATCTAAGAACTCGGTTTTGAACAACCCATCTCCCTCCGGGTCAGGTTGAAGACACGACCAAACATTAAAAATAAAAAGTCAACAGGGATTTTGTATTGCAAACAACAGGTCCAGCACGACTTCCTGATTTAGAATATTCAGAATAGCTTGATAAAGCTATTTATATGCAGTTTTTCACAAAAATATTAATTATCAGAAATATACAAAAAATCGCAAGTTAATTACCTCTCATATTTATACAATGGCCATGGTCCATTAAAAAAGCAACCTTAATTAAATTTAGTTTTAACACTGCTGCTTTTGAACACTTTTAAGAAAAAAATATATTTCCATTGTTTGGGGTAACTGTCCACTACCTAGTGTGCACTGAGGCATGGATAAGTATGATTTCTTTACAATGTGCTGAATCAATTATTTTGTTTACCATAACTAACCTTTTTTATATTTCATTCAAGAAGTAACTGTGAGATCATGAATCAATTGCCCCAAAACTTTTAGAACTTTGAATGCAAAGTCTCTAAAAGAGACACAAATTGATGAGTAATCTTTACATGCATTGTTTACAGAACAGTTCAAAGTTGAAAACTATCACTGCACTAAAGTGCAATTTTGTTTACATGTTGAAAAAAATACACATTTATGAAAATTGTATGACAAAATAGCTAAATCAAGTTATTCTGAATAGCTTTATTAAGGTATATAGCCTTTTCAAGCTATATAGCTAAATCAGGAGATTGTGCTGGACCTGAACAATATGAAATTACCTGGTTTATGATCCGGTGTGTCTTAAATCCAGTACAATTTCCCAACAATTTTGTAACCCAGTTACACAAAGATCTATATGTTAACAAATTCAAAGGTTATGGACATTGTAAAAGCTAAATTTACAACATGCCAAGGTTACAAAGGTTAGAGTAATGCAAGTCTTAAAAATACAAGGTATTTTAGATATTGTGTTCTTTGCTCTTGATAAAACGAATATAAAAGATACTATTCACATACATTGAAAAGAAAGTTTTGAGTTGTGCATTGCTACAGTCTGTCTCAAGATATCCTTGATTCACATTTTGCATAATTACTAGATATTTATAAATACCACAGGGTTCAAACAATGTTCATTCAAAAGTATGAAAAATTTCCAAGATTTCTTCTTTGAAATGCCCCCTCTAGCTTATCAGGTTTCAATACACGGCTAAAAAATGTGATGTCTACGGGGATTTTGTTTTGCAACAGACCCGGATGATAACGTTGAAAAATTGTGCAAGGTATTCCGAGTGACTTCCGAATGGAGAAAAGATGTCAACATTCCCCATTATAAATCTCCGTAAGAAATCTGTTTTCGTTCCTGTGAATTTTTACGAGTAAAAAATGATAATGTGTGAATGAAATTATCTTGGAAATTTTCCATTTCATCAATTTCAATTGCACTTCTTACACAGGTTTGTGTATTTTCATTAAAAATCGCCCAAATGTGCTGCATATATATATATATATAAATATCTTGGGACAGACTATACACTTCTGTAGGTATTGAAGGTGTGAATCTACACTCAAAAAATGTTATATTCAGGTAATGATTAAATTACAACTGATTATTAATGTAGCCAGGTGTTGGATTGTAGATCCACCCCATTGTTGTATTTGTATGTGGTCACATGATTTAAAGGTAGAATGAATGGTTGTGTGAGAGAAAGTGAGTGAGCGATGTTCACTAACAGTGACCTCTCTAACATGCATAAGAGAAGTACCTTTCCTGTCCCCTATCTATACACGAGGAACTGTCAAGGTAGTCACCTTGAATTTACAGTACTTTGTATAGGAGGGTGGTCATATGTAGGCTGGACTTCTCCATATATATAAATCATCTAAAACACCCAAGCTGAGTTTTGCTTTGTATGCTCAATATTGCTCATACCGATGGGTTACATTAAGCCTTATATCATAACTAATCTCTTTTTCCCTTCTTTTTAGTGTCGATTTGTTACAAAGTATCGACACTGTGATGGCAAACTGAATGTGAAAGTTACAGATGACCATGTGGTAAGATATAAACTGGGCTTTGAAGTTAAAAGATTAAAATATTGTTTTGTTGTGAAAATTGGTAATTTTTTATTAAGAGTAGTAATTTATTACTGGAATAAAGTAATATAATTAATCACAATTCACAGATTCATATTGGTTTGATTTTACTATGCACAGTTTTTCTTTTTCACAGTGTCTTCAGTACCGTACAGAGCATGCACAAGATGTAAAAAAATTAGAAAAACTGACAAATCAGCTAATGAGGCACATGGCATCTAAAGAAAAATCCTAACCTAGCAAAAGTGAATGTTTAATGATGGACATAAAGAAAAAAACTTTAAACCCTATAAATGCAATTTTTTAAAAATCAAAAATTTTAGTGAGACTTTTTCATGTATTTTTCTGGAAAAGGAGAGGAAAAAAAAATGACTGACAAGAAAGGACATATGGTACATGAACATGTTGTAGATTAAATTCTACAGAATTTTGGTTTTTTTTTATGTGCTGTACAAATTTAATCATGATTTTGTCATTTTGTTCATTTAGCTATGTTTATGTGGATTTTTTTTTATGTATGAGAGGAACGTTTGGGTGAAAAAGAGTTGTATATCATTTAACTTTGCAGGAGAAAGTAGAACCTGTTAATTACATTCATTTAAGAAACTCCCTATGGTTTACAACATTTTCCTTGTAAATAATCTTTTGACGTCTATTTTTTTTACAGCAGTGTTTAATATTGTGTAATAATTTCCTGAATAAATTATAACATGAGTTGTTTTTTGACAAAAAGATAAATATATATATGTATTAATATATAAAATTAACACAAAGTTTGACCGTGCGCCGCGACCTCATTTTTGCAGGATTATATTCTTAATAATTCTTAGAAAAAAAGGAATATACACATGTATGAACTTTTTTTTTTTATTTCAAATTGTTTAAAACAATTGCTTAATTATGTCTGCTAAATTTAGTAATAATATGACGTTAAATAACATAGCTATGGCATAAGTCTTCGTATTTTTTGATTGACCCTCGTAGGGCCGCTCAAAATTAATTCTACGTTTAACGTCACTTCAAAATACCAAACCTACGAGGGAGACCGATAAAATTAAAACAAACAAAATTTTCAAACAAATGAATTTCATTTATTTACATTAATACAAATAAAGTGAGTATTCAAATTACATATAGTTTACCTCTTTAATAGTGATCTTTCCTGATAATCCCATTGAGTATCTGATTTATAGTCCATAATATGCTCTAAGCATTTCGAATTTCTACAGATTACAGTATTTTAGTATAATCAAACTGGAAAAAATCAAATTAAAATGGGGGTTTGTTTTTTCAAAACTCAATTTATCCTAAACCTATGCGCGCGGGTTACGTTAAACGTAGAATTAACTTTGGGCAGCCTAGTCATATTAACTAAGAATGCATAAAGTAGAATATTAAAAATTTGATCAGATATACGAAGTCAAAAAATAAAAGATATACTTATATTGTTCTCGCAAGCATATTTTACACCTGTGACATACACGATATATATCAATTAGATCACCTGTCATTCTCAATAATACTATATAAATATCGTCCAACTTAACACAGCTGTATTATGCAATAATTGGAGAACTCAAGATGCATTCATTTTTGTTAGCGATTGTTCTCCTTTACGTTTGTCATGCACAAACGTGCAAACACGATAACTTCACAAACGTGGCATACATGAAAAAAGTTACCTTAAGTTCTTATCATAGCAAGACGCAGCATCCAGGATCACACGCTGTTAATGGCAAATTTGACGACGTCACTGCATCAGATTGGGAAGTTTCCCCATGGCTGAGGATAGACCTTGGACAAAGCTTCAATATACATGAAATAGAAGTATTTGCTAGATTGGATTGTTGTGGTAAGTATAAAACTTAGTATGAATATATTGAATAATATTTTTTTTCGAATTCCAATTTCAATGATAAATTCCAATTTCAATTTTATTTTTATTCTCTGTCTGGCTTTTTCTCCTTGTATACATGTACACTACACTCCATCTTTTGTTACAACCAAAAACGTATAATTGTTTTCCAAAGTCTCATTACTTCAGGGGATTACGTTTCATTGGTAAACACATACATTTTATAAGTAGAATAACTAAATTTGCAACAAACGAATGATTTTGTAAGTGTACAGTTCAATAAATTTAAATGATGCATAATTTGGGCGCAAGCGGGGTTTGCATAATTAATATTCTAATATCAAATCGTATAGTTGCTGAAAATTATTTATATATAAGTATTAAGGAATCATTCTTTGAATATTATGAGGTTATCATTTCGGTCGGGGCGTGATCAAATCTATCATAAAGCCCTTTGGGCTTTATTGGGTTTGATCACGCCCAGACCACAATTATCACCTAATAATACTCAAAGCATGATTTCATATTCCTTAATTAAATATAGCAGGTTGTGTATACTTGTTCCTTATTTTCTTTAAGAGTATCGCGGACACGATGTTGAGTTTATGTTTTTTCGTGATTATTTATATTGTTACCTGCATACTATCTGTAAAATAAACCAACGCAGTGAAACTTATTTATTATGGAATGTTATTCAAATATATGTATAGATTTAACAGTCTTGATAGCAGACATAGAGACTATTAAAGATGACATGTGGTGATAACGAACAGTGTTCAAATTCAAAAGTCCAAAGGAAAATTACAAAACAAGAGCAGAGCAAACACGGACCTCTGAAAAATAATAGAGGTAGGATCAGGTGCCATGGAGGAGTGTGCAATTTATTTATACTTGTTTTCTTATTTTCTGTCAGAGGATCGCCTACACGATGTTGAGTTTAAAGTTGGAAGCAGTCTTGATCACATGCATTCGTGTGGACGCTACACTGGGCCTACAAAGAATGGCCAGAGAATCGCAGTGTTTTGTCCCCAAAACACAGTGGGGCAATTCGTACAGCTACAAATTGTCAAGGGAGAAAAAAACGAAATGTCTCCTGCAGAAGTCCTTGTCTGGGGACGACCCAACTATTAAAGGGTGATTTTTATCGAAATATAAACCCATATAAGGAATCAACATCAAGATATGGAGATTTAAAATAAATCTTTGAAAAGAAATAAAATGTGTTTTTTTTAATTAGTTAATAGCGAAAAAGTTTTATGTAAACATTTTTTTTTAAAGTTAATTTACTATTACACGAATCAATTTTATTTTTAACGTTATTGACTAGTTTATTTACACGATGTCATATTTATTTAAATTGTTGAGGTAACTTAATGTTCTTTAACCACGTATCATAAGTGACTTGCATCATTTTCAAACTCACTGAAAGATTCGATGGTCCTATGCATTCTTCGACCATCTTTATCTTTTAGAAAAAAGCAACTGTATTTTAAAGATATTTGGAAACTTTCAAATTTAAAAGTTAACATATTTTTTTTTAATTTCTCTTTACTTAACAGCTAAACGTATCATATCTAAAAACTCCAGGGACTTGCTTTAAACCGTATTTATGTATAATGTACATGAAAATGGTTGCTTTTACATCGTATATTATAGCATTGTTTATGGCCCAATACATTTCATCAATGACTATTTTGAATATTAAGTCGTACTAATGCTGAAAAATATATAAATATAATTAATATAAGGAAACATTTTTTTAATAATATTTTGAGATCAAATACGGTCGGGGATGATCAAATCTATCATTAGGCACTTTGGGTTTTTTTTTATTTGATCACAGCGACCGTGTTTAATCACCTTATAATACCCAAAGAATGATTCCCTTTTCCTTCAATCAAGAAAACCCAACAATATTCAATTTTGGATTAAAAGGAAATTAGAAATTCCGAAAAAAGAAGAAAACCAAAGAATACTGGAAATGTTTTGTGAATTTGGCATCCCTTTTCCATTTAATCTATAAGTTCTTCTTGCATATAGGCAACTTTGTAATAAGACCATTTTAAAAGACACGGTGAGATCGGAATACATTAACTGAATGAGGTTGAGTTTACAGGTCATAGGAGAAAATATCTGAATAAATTTTGTTATGGCTGAAAATAAATTTGTTTTCTATAACTGAAAATTATTATATAAGTATTATAATAAAATTCGCAACTGGCACTACAGCCCATCGAAAGCTGGCTTCGTGCAAAAGAACCATACAAGTATGGTGACTTATCTCCCTTCGTTGATGACGTCAGTAGAGACCACTTTGAGGTTGCACAACACTATTAATTTTTACTATATATTCTTACCAAAATTACGCAAGTTTAGACACGGGTAGCGAGTTTAAAACAAACTTCTGGAAAAATCCCTCTTTACAACTTTTAAAACAATAGTTCCTAAACAATTTAGTAGCAAAATACACACAGCCATCCACAAAGGCACGAGAGTTTGTTTACATCAAAGTTACACATGTGCTTGAAAATCATGTCCGAGCCTTTTCACCCCCCTGCCGAAACAACTGGCATCAAAAATTCAAGTGACCTCGTATTTTTACAAAAGTGGGAAAATCAGGCATTTTACTCGTTGTTTTTCATCTCATAAAAAAATACAGTCCCAGTCACTGGCGGAAAACCCCTAAAAACGAAGGGGAATTCGGGAATTATTTTGCCTCAGCCATGTTTTGACGTGAACCTTCGGAAAAATAGTGTTGTGAGACCTGCAAGCAATCTATTTTTTTACACCCGCAAAAATAAAATCTGCAAACACAAAAACATTTATTGTGGAATATATGCGGAAAGTTTTACAGAATTCTGAAGCTATATCAAAAAGTTATGAGCGATTATTAACACCATGGTGCTCGCGGTGGCCTCTGATTTATGAAAATATGTTAAAAGTTATACTGTATGTAATTTCACGGCGTGTTAATTTTGAATGAATATTTTGGTTTTAATTTGTTAAAATATGCATGTCTATTCACAAGACAATGCAAACTTGTTAATAACATGATGACCCGAGAATATATACATGTACAAGTTTAGGGAACCCTGCCAATTGGGGGAGGGGTTGAAAAACTGTCATTATATCATTCAATTTTAAAGAATTGGCGTGTAATTTCATCTAAATTAGCATTGTCTGGTTCTAATGAAACTAATGCGGGTGCTGCATTATAGCTAAATTCATATTCCACTTTAATATTGCCGTTTTAGCGGCATAATTTTATAATTTCTGTATACCATACAAGCGTCTAAATAACTCATTTTACACAAAATTCGTATTACATAGAACCTTTGGAAAAATAGTGTTGTGAGACCTGCACACATATATAGTGGATTGTTTATCCAAACGACCGTAGCGTTATATAGTTTGTTGGATACATACATCAAAATGGTTCAGTCTGTGGCTTACAACTGCAATGTTAGAAGTCAGAGGGGTGTTTCGATGTACTTATTCCTAAAGGATCCAAAATTCAGGAAGATTTGGGTGCGAAATCTACAGAGACAGCTTCGCAGTTACCGATTATCTGAAGCTGTGTACCAAATTTTCACGCCTGATCAGTTTAAAATACATCCCGCTTTAGCTAAAAAGTGTGGTTATAAGAAGCTGGATCTTCGACCAGATGCCATACTAACGCTGTTTGACATACCCGTAAATTTGGAGAAAAACCGAGAATCTGAACAGTCTACTACAAGCGGAGGACGATAGAGGAACGTTGTCAATAAAACACAGACTATATCTCACATAAATTAATCAATTATTATATGCGTTGTAAGGCGAATATTCGTTAATCTAATTCTAAAATATGAATGCATTGAATATAAGTTTAATTTTGAGATGTATAACCAAGAAAAATTAGCGTACACATAACAACAGACAATAAAATTCAGTATTACTATATCAGATGGTCCAATATGAATTACATGCTTATCTCATCATTTTCCAATTATACAACAATTTTCCGTCTTACAATTATATATACCATGCAATTATTTACTTAGAAAAATATAATTTTCAGTCCCTCAATTAAATTCAATATAGTATTTTTTATTCCAAGTTGTATCATTTTGCACCTATGAAATGCCTTTTTTTAATTCGATGTTCAAAATAAAGACCTTAATGGATATAATTTTAAAGTATATTTGTGGTGAAAAACAATTTTTTTATAAACAGTAAGTGTCATTTCTGTAGATTTTAGTGTCATTCCAGTAATT
The DNA here is from genome assembly GCA_033439105.1 of Magallana nippona. Classification (NCBI taxonomy): domain Eukaryota; kingdom Metazoa; phylum Mollusca; class Bivalvia; order Ostreida; family Ostreidae; genus Magallana; species Magallana nippona. The sequence continues at coordinate 8,587,599 of CM065923.1, forward strand.
TCATGTGTCATTTCGGTAAATACTGTCATTTTGGTAATTCGGGTTACCCATAAATCATAATGGTAACTGTTTTATAGTCGATGTTTCTTAATTTTATTGTACTAATGAAGTAATGCTCTAACCTACTAAATTTGATTGTCAAAACAGATGCGAAACGAAAATACTCAATTAAAAAAACCGAGAGAAAATCAGAGTGTTGTTAGCAAATTACACCCCACCCACTAGCTCTCTTGTACATATAGCCTTTTTAAAAGAAATGAAAACTTGAAGTAGATTTTTAATTACCTTTGTATGTATTAAAGGACTATATATGGTTTGAGCATAAAATGGCCCCCTCACATGAACATCGTCTTTTTACTGTAATTCTTTGTTATTTTTGGTACAGGTATACATTAGAAGTTTTTTCATAACTTTCATTTTGATTTAACTGTCCACATTTTTAAAATGTGACATCATAAAGTTTACCTTTTCCCGCCATTTTCGCAATTTTAGCATAAAACGGCTTGTTTTGAAGTAGATTTTCTTTAAGAGAATATTGAGCGATTGCTAGAACAACCAAAATATGTTCACCAAAGAAGTATCTATCCAGTACTTATAAGTGACAAAAAGTTCGTTCTTGTTCAGAGCGTCGTTCTATATTTCCCAATCGAAAAAAGATTAGAAAAATATTAAATTTTGACTGATTTTGATTGAATTATAAAAATTGGGTCACTTCTGACGTCATATACTCCCAGTGAGTGCAAATAAATCAAATAGGTAAAAAATATAATTTATATCAACTCTTCTGAAAAATAATACAACAATTTTATGTACCTGAAAAATCTTAGAAAATTGCGAATTATGGGGGCCAATTTTGACTAATATCATATATATATGTTTGGAAGTGAATATATGGCAGATACAGGGGATGAGTCTATTGACAGGAATGTCCATGATGGAATCCCAACCCATTCTATATCAGATGCAAGCCAGGTAATAATCTATGTTACACATGCATTTCTCTATTTACCGGCAATCATAAAATTGTATTTGACAAAGATTCAGCACTATGTTTCAATAGGTTATGATAAAATTTGAGACCCAATTTATTGTGATTACCAATACTTTTTTCTTCATAGGATATATACCTTGCAGCTCTCCATTTGAAAATGTTGCCAGGCCACAAAGTAAGTATAAAGGAAGGAGAGAAGCAGTATTGTGTGTCGTATCCTAAAGGTCGACATGGAGAGGGAGTCACAAAGAAGTTAAAGTTGATCAAACTTTCAGCGAGTGTCATGTTTATATATAAATATCTTCAGAAAAATTCACTTTAATATATATACATGTGTGTGTGTGTGTGTGTGTGTGTGTGTGTGTGTGTGTGTATATATATATATATATACAGGCGCGGATCCAGAATTTTTTTCCAGGGGGGGTCGAACCTTTTCAGAAAACCAAACCCAATATATAAAATGTTCACCCTTTTATTTTTCAACTCAAGAACGAAACGCCCTAGATGACCACTCCATCACGTACGGAACTTTTTTTTTGGTTGTAAGCGTCATTTAGCTAAAAAGACTTGACTGAAATAATCTTCGTTTCCCTTGCCTGATAAATGATTGTACTATTTCCTTTTGGTCAATCTCTAATGAATGATGAAGATGCATTAGTGCTAGCCCAGTTAATCTGTCCTCTTGCATAGTACTGCGCATATAACTTTTGATGCGTCTTAATCCAGAAAAGGATCTTTCAGCCTCACATGTTGTGATAGGTAACACACATCCAATGTGCAGAAGAATTTTTACGTTCGGAAAAACGTCCCCATCGACAAAGTTGAAAAGAAAGATCAAATTACAGAGCTTTTCTGAGGTTTCTTTCCTCATGTTAACACAATATCTTTTCCAATCTGCAAGTTCCTTCTCCAAGTCCTTTACAGAAAGACAAGGTAGGTCGCTCTCCCAAAATGTAAGTTCTGAGGCAAGTTTGGACAATTCCTCTTGTGAGAGATTTGTCATATTGATAGGCAACAAAGTGCATATTGAATATGCCACCAGATCTTCTTTCTGAAACCTTGAATTTAATTCACTGAGAAGAAAGTCCAGAAATGGAATGGCCACGACAGATCTATAATAATCTTTGGGATTAGTTGTGGAGACATTTTCCCTGTGTTGTTGCTTTGAGCAAACCCTTGGAATTTTAATCACTATATCAAGGTCATCTGCAATTTGTTTGGCGTCTTCAAAGCAAGACTCAAATTCCGTATCTACCGCTGTACGAATTTCTTTGATTCTATCAACTTGTTCCTCGATTAGCTTACTTGCAGTGAAAATGTCAATATCTCTCTTCTGAAGTTTGAGAGTTAAAGGTTTTATTGTGTCTAGGACGTACCTTACAAACACAAATGTTATCAACACAGAGAAGGACGTCAACGAAGCCAAAAGTCCCTGTGCTGTCACTTTAGTTTGTCTATCCCAAGACCAGTCTTCACTGGTACTTTCATCAAGGTTTTGATTGATAATGTGCTGAAGACATTTGATGACGAACTTGTACATAGTGTAAAACACATCAAAGCAGATATGACGTTCAACCCACCTAGTCTTACAGAGTCCTACTAGTTTCTTTTTGGAAAAATCTACTGACCCGTCATTTTCTATAATATTCTCAAAAAACCCTTGTCTATGGGGGAACTGTCATAGAAAATAAACACTGAATTAAGGACATCTATCATATTCCTTACAAGAGGTAATTTGCAGGCTGAAGCAACGCTCAGATTCAACACATGACTCCGACAATGTGTAAACAAAGCTAATTGGTTTAGAGACTTCATTCGTCCCTGACACCCCCGTTTTTCCGATGCCATTGCTGCTGCACCATCGTATGCTTGCCCTCGCATGTTCTCAATTGGAATTGCAAGCGAGCGGAGGATTTCAATGAGTTTATCAGCAATTGCTTCCCCTGTAGTTCTGCCTATATTTGAAAAGTCAAGGAATTCCTCCTTAATGGTGGCAGGGTTTTCTCTAGTATCTAGAAATCTGAGACACAAGACTAAAACTTCTTTGTTAGCATATTTGTCTGTTACCTCATCGGCTATGATGGAATAAAAACCCCTCCCTTGTAGACCCTTCAAAATTTTACCTGTGATGTGATTTCCTATGAGTTGGATAACCTCATTTTGAATGGTTTTGCTGGTGTATAAGGCATTCTTTTTTGCTGTTTGTAGATGAGACATGAGCTGCTCATCATGCTTTGCCAACAGCTGTAATATTGCCAGGAAATTACCTTTATTTGAAGAATCACTTGTACTATCATCTCTGTGTCCTCGCAGAGGAATATTTTGTTTCCCACACAGAATGACCGCATCTACTATTTTCTCAAGCAACCTAATGTTGTGCTGATACTGTGTCTGATTTTGCTGATTTAGTTTATACGGAAGAGACGAAGATGGCACTTCGGATGTCATCTTGGTTGTGTGATAAACAGATTTGGCATTCTTGTGGTGTTCTGAATTTTGATGCTTTAAAAGGGCAGATGTTTTTCCAAGGGCTTTTTTATACGCAGTAAAAGGTTGCGTAACA